>CM060846.1:211693011-211715511 GCA_030762175.1 Metallyticus violacea | reverse complement strand
ACTACTACTACGGTTGCTATTACTACTACTACTGCTAGTACTACTACTACCATTACTACTGCTACTAATAATAATAATAAAATAATAATAATAATGATAATGATGGTACTACTACTACTACTACTACTACTACTACTAATAATAATAATAATAATAATAATAATAATAATAATAATAATAATATTTTTCTTGCAGATTTCAAACTGTATGGCCTTTGGTTATACCCCATCTCCTTATGAACTATTTTCAGGGATGACCCCTGAATGAAGGCAACCCGTTCGGCAGACCTAGATTTAGGAGCTTTTTCAAATTATATAATTAAATTACATATATTTTCAGAAAATAAATCAGTTGGAGACAAAATGAGATTGCCTATGAAAAAATACTTAAAATCTAAGCATAGAATTAATGGTAGGTTATTCACGCTAAAATCAGTTATCCACATTTCTGCCCACGAAGAAGTTAGAACAATATTCATTCCAGGAAAGTTTCAAAATTTTCTGATCTTATGGAAATAAATTAAATGATAATTTTAAATTTTTTCGCATATTTTTCACTTCACAATTTTTTTCTGAGTTATGAATATATAGCTCCATGTGTTTGGAAAATGCAGATGTATTTTGTGTGTAAAATGATTAATTAAATTTTCACTTTTGACATAAAACTTTTGCAACAAAGATATTTCTTCATTTTAGAGAAGAGGCAACACTTGCTTCCCTTTAGATCTGAGCTAGAGATGGAAATGATGACTCCTTTATGCCGCAGTGCCTCACAGCAGCCTTCGCAACATATCGGTGAAGACTAGCGCACTGTGAATACAATTATTCAACATTTTTGTTTCATCTTCTCTATGGCGTCTCGCGTTTTGTATGGGAATGAAGATAATCTTTTGCGTTAATGAAGTCAATTACTACAAATACTCCGGCAATCACAAAATTTACTGTGAACTTAGAATTAAGAGTTACCTTTAATGAATTCCAGTATTTATATTTCGCAAATCTCTCGAAAGACTGCTGTAATGGAAAACCCGAACTGCACCGGATCACACCATTCAATGCCTCGAGGTGTTTCAAAATCAAGCACTCCGTACCGTAACAGGTGCGGTGAAAACTACTCCTATACTTGCTATGCAGATTTTCACAAACATGGAACCTGTTCATAAATCTATACAGAGAAGGGCAGTAATTTTGTATCATAAACTTACTAGTCTACCAAATAACTCATTTTGAAGGAATTATAATATAAATAGAATTAGAAATTTAAAAACGCAATATGATTTTATGCAATCGGCTCTGAAGTTCGCTAACCTTTTAGGGTTCTATATTGAGACTTTTACCTTGCCCTTGCCTATGTGCCCATTGGATTATATACACCTTGATCCTTGATGTGAACCTCGATCTTATCACGATTTTCAATCCGACTTTGGTCTTATGGACTTCAGCCGGGCGGTGATGTCACCGGTCTGCTAATAATCATATGTAAAAGTTCCGCGAAACACAGGGTACTTAAAGTATTGATTTTCTACGCGAAGGAGCCATCAACAATTTCACTCTCCTCAACGATGAGACTCGTGCGCCTCGTAAACCCGTAAGCAGGTAACCTCATAAATAACAGACGTGCACCCGAAGACTAAAGACATCATAAAATTGCGCAATGCACAGAGCAACTACCTCTTTATATCTCCTTTAATACTCCCATCCTCATGACTTACTGACTCCAACGAAGTTCGCAAATGTAAGCGCAAGCACCCGGAACACTTGAAAAATTCAAAATGTACACAAATGATTGGCTAACTTAAAACCAAATGACGTCTTGTGGCGCGAGAAATCTGCTCCCCGAAGTGACCAAAGTTTAGATTCCAACTATCCCCAGCTTGCAGCTGGGTCGTTATAGACATAAAGCTTGCCTCTAGCCTTTTCCCTTTTGATTACATCAACGATTTAGTATTCCAGTAACTCTTTTGAGTTATGGTAAACAGTTAACTTCTGAAAAATTCTTATTCTAAAATGATACATTAGCATATCTACTTAATATTTACACTGCTAATTAAATTGTATAAAGTATAATAAAATATTTGCAACATACACACACATAAATGGATGTCATGGAAATTCACATTGATGAATGTTAACTGTTAATTCTGTAAAGCTCCAGCTATGTGGAAAATTGACAAGAAAATATCGTGTGTTCTTTGGTTAGTAGAAACAAAGTCTATGAATCACATACAATGTCGATTTCTCTAAAATATCTGTACAATATTCAAAGGCATGATCCAATTCCTGACCGTCAGAGAACAATGGTCGGTCTGGGATACAACTTTCAAGCAAGGAAGAATTTTCCTGCAGAAAACAGATAAGAATTCTAAGAAAAAATATAATGAAGATAACACTGAACGCCTTCTAACCTGCTTTACAAAAAGCCCAAGAAATTCAATCTGGATGGTTAATTTGTAGCTCCAGCTTCCTCGCTGTACGGTTTATAATTGAGCACAAAAGACTCCACCTGCAAGTACACAAATTCAAATAACACAGAGGGTCAGATCTGTTGTTAAAGACAAAAATCTGGCACATGTTGCGAGTGTTTTGGACATGACAAATACTTTTCCTACTTCTATAATGTGTGTCTCCCTAATGAGTCAACATTTCACACATCAGGAAAGGTCAACAAGCACAATACCAGAATCTGGGGAAGCAAGAATCTGCGTATGTCTTTGAACACGAACGTGATTCGCTCAAAATTATCTGGTACACCTTAAAATAACATTGTGTGATAGATCCCTTCATTTTTGCTGAACCTACATCGACTGTTGCTCGAGTTCTATGTTGTGCCCATGTATCAGCAAGACGGCATTCCTATCTCTTCGCATGCCAGGCACGCAGTTTATTTAATGACAGCTTTCCGAAACAATAGATTGGCAGGGGCTTCGAGATCATAGCTTGGCCGCCAAAGTCACCAAATTTGTAAAGAATCAGGTGTACAGAACATGAAGTGGCTGACCTTGATGATAGCGCAAATCCCCTCTGTGATTCCAAATGTCACTATTGACATGCTGAGGAGTATTTCAATAGAGATTGACGATAGGCTTGACATCTGCGTGCTACAAATTGTGGTCAGTATTAGTGCGAAGAGAACAAATCATGTGCACTTATTTATGTTCTAAATAATTGTTAAAGGGGAACTAAACTATAAAATGTTCCATGGCCACATTTCGAACACTGTTGAGCTCCATATGACCGAAAAGCAGTGGTTTCAGTCTTATAAACAATTATATGTTAAAAAGAATGAAGAATCCTTTGCTATAATGAGACAAAGTCAACAGGCATCTTTTTATACTGATGCACTGCATTGGCATCGCATGGTTGGTTGTTTATATGTAGTCAATTACATGATTACATCGGCATATCTACCGCCACGGGTGGCCGAGGTCGTTAAGGCACGGACTCGTGAGCGGGAGGTCTGCGGTTCGAATCCCGCCAGGACCGTCCTCCCTGACTGGGGTTTTTTCCAGGTTTTCCTCAGTCTTCATAACTGGCAAATGCCGGGGAGGTACCTAAACCTAGGCCTGGAACGCTTCCTTCCTTAAAACAAAAAAATCCTTTCCCAATTTATCATTTCACTTCATGTATCATCAGTGTCCACCGCCTGTGGTGCCTCAGTAGTGAAAACGGGCGTTAAACACTATTCAAAAAAAAAAAAAAAAAAAATCGGCATATCATTACTGTTTTGCATATTTCATAATGGGCGTTTTCAATTTATGGCGTCGCAGCTGAACTACTGATAGCAGAGCAATGCAAGGATTCAAGATCACAGGGAATGATGATGATAATGTGGTGTTACCAAAATATCTATGGCCCAATTAATATTCTAGGTCATCTGAAGTAATGATACATGCCGTAGATGCAGGCATGTACCAGAAACGCTGCGACATTAATTTTAATATTAAAATGGGAAATATACGGACGTGATGGAGTGATAGGTTTACTTTGCTCTACATACAAGTTAGAGCAAACCAATTCAACAAATTACTAAACTTCTACTGTCGGAGTACTTTCATTTAGATAATGTCTCTACAGTAAAACTATATCATAATAAAATTACTAGTAGGAAAGAATTTACTACAGCTCATTAATTTCAATATAATTTATAATCTGCTGTCTTTCTAAGAGGAATACAAACAAATAAATCAGCGCAGAAATATATTTATTGAACAAAATACAATACAATGATGAAGACAAAATATATCCAGTGCAAGGAAGAAAATTAATGTTCATTTTCAACCAAATATCCACCTTGGCTTAAATAACTGTCTGGCAAACTCTAGACATTTTCGTTTATAAGTCCTCAGAGGTATTCTTATTCTATACTATTCTGTACTTGTTTTATAATTTCCCAAAGACTGTCTAAGCTTTTAAAATAGCACTTATTGGATATTTCCACACTCTTTGTCCCATAACCATTCTGTGAGGTTGCAGCCTCCGGACTTTGGGACAGCTAATCATTTATTTAAATGCAAAGTATCCAAATCGATGTTTAGAACCTTCATATTGCTACACCCTATTAGATGCAATTCAAATGATATTACACTACAATGAAGCATTTATTGATATTTGTTCTTCGTAATGTTTCCTTATTTTTTAACAAATTCCCCAATTTATTCGCAGAAAAATATCCCCAAATCATAATAGACCCCACCTTACTTCAACAGTTAGCAGAATTCACTTTGGGAAACCTTCTCTCCATTACAGTGGCAGATATACGTTTTTCTCCTGGCACCAAAGTGCTTATATTTGGAGTCATCTGTAAATATTACTTTGTCTAATCAGCAGATTTCGGGTGTCGATATATTAAACACAGGTTAACCCAGAGCATGTGCCATTTGAAAGTACACTCTATCTAGAACTAGTGAGAGAAGAAAGAGAAATGTTTAGTGACCACCAGTTGGCACATATGCTTAGAAATAAGGGCCTATATAAATCCCTTGAGCAGGATACACTCGAAATAAGTTATCTAGCGCGGGAAGAGGTTTTTTATATTTCTTTATTTATGGACGCTTTTTAACATCTCAGGTCATCATCGTCCCATTTAATTCAGGGTGTGAAACGGCCCACAAATTTTGCTCAGAGGTATCTTCTTTCAGGCTTGAGGTTCTTTTTCGTGCCGTAAATGTACGACACGGGACTCACGGGTTTACTTCCCTTCCGAAGGAAGCCATACTTAGGATTTTACGCCCGAAAAATTTAATCGATTCTGGCCGGGTTTGAACCCGCGATCTTGGGTACGATAAGAGGTGGCACCACAAGAACAGATAATAAGAATTAATGAAGAATTAGAAGTAAGAATATCAGAATGTATACGAATATAATTACAATCTTAAAACACAACTTATGTACCAAGAATATATAAATGCAAGATAGCTTTATTAATTAGCAGGAATAAAGTGATAAAGGTGAAGATGAAGGTGAGGAAGATGGAATTGATGAAGAAGAGGAGGATATTTAAACTTATAATAGACGGGAATACTTTTGTAATACAACCGGAACAAGAGAATGAGGATGAAGGGGAAGATTTTTACCTATAAGCTGTGGAAACAAAAAAAAAAAAGTAACGCAGATTTTAAGAGGAATTTTGGACAAGTATAGGAGAAGAGAAACGGAAGAGGCAAATAACAGACAGGGCGTAGAAGAAAATAGAAAACAGAACAGCGATAAAGCAGAAGTACAAGAAGAAGAAGAAGAAGAAGAAGAAGAAGAAGAAGCAAACGTGATGGGGTAGTGGAAGCATATAGAAGAAGATTAAGTGAGCTGGAAAATAATGTTATGGGACCGGGAAGAAGATAGAAGAAGAAAGATTAGAGAAGAAGTTTAAGTGAGCTGCAAGCCATAAGTTATCCGGAAAGTACACAGAAGATGGAAGCGTACCGAAGAAAACTATTAGTTGGAAAACGTAAGTTATTGGACTGGGAAGATATTAGCAGGAAGATTAAGAGTGTTGAAGATGCAACTTATGGGACCGGAAAGAGAATAGAAGGAAAATTAAGGGTGTCGAAGATGCAAGTTATGGGAACGGGAAGAGAATAGAAGGAAAATTAAGGGTGTTGAAGATGGAAGTTATGGGACCGGGAAGAGAATAGAAGGAAAATTAAGGGTGTTGAAGATGGAAGTTATGGGACCGGGAAGAGAATAGAAGGAAAATTAAGGGTGTTGAAGATGGAAGTTATGGGACCGGGAAGAGAATAGAAGGAAAATTAAGGGTGTCGAAGATGCAAGTTATGGGACCGGGAAGAGAATAGAAGGAAAATTAAGGGTGTCGAAGATGCAACTTATGGGACCGGGAAGAGAATAGAAGGAAAATTAAGGGTGTCGAAAATGCAAGTTATGGGAACGGGAAGAGAATAGAAGGAAAATTAAGGGTGTTGAAGATGGAAGTTATGGGACCGGGAAGAGAATAGAAATAAAATTAAGGGTGTCGAAGATGCAAGTTATGGGAACGGGAAGAGAATAGAAATAAAATTAAGGGTGTTGAAGATGCAAGTTATGGGAACGGGAAGAGAATAGAAGGAAAATTAAGGGTGTTGAAGATGCAACTTATGGGACCGGAAAGAGAATAGAAGGAAAATTAAGGGTGTTGAAGATGGAAGTTATGGGACCGGGAAGAGAATAGAAGGAAAATTAAGGGTGTCGAAGATGCAAGTTATGGGAACGGGAAGAGAATAGAAGGAAAATTAAGGGTGTCGAAGATGCAAGTTATGGGAACGGGAAGAGAATAGAAGGAAAATTAAGGGTGTCGAAGATGCAACTTATGGGACCGGGAAGAGAATAGAAGGAAAATTAAGGGTGTCGAAAATGCAAGTTATGGGAACGGGAAGAGAATAGAAGGAAAATTAAGGGTGTTGAAGATGGAAGTTATGGGACCGGGAAGAGAATAGAAATAAAATTAAGGGTGTTGAAGATGCAAGTTATGGGAACGGGAAGAGAATAGAAGGAAAATTAAGGGTGTTGAAGATGCAACTTATGGGACCGGGAAGAGAATAGAAGGAAAATTAAGGGTGTTGAAGATGGAAGTTATGGGACCGGGAAGAGAATAGAAATAAAATTAAGGGTGTTGAAGATGCAACTTATGGAAACGGGAAGAGAATAGAAGGAAAATTAAGGGTGTTGAAGATGCAACTTATGGGACCGGGAAGAGAATAGAAGGAAAATTAAGGGTGTTGAAGATGGAAGTTATGGGAACGGGAAGAGAATAGAAGGAAAATTAAGGGTGTTGAAGATGCAACTTATGGAAACGGGAAGAGAACAGAAGGAAGATTAAGGGTGTTGAAGATGGAAGTTATGGGACCGGGAAGAGAATAGAAGGAAAATTAAGGGTGTTGAAGATGCAACTTATGGGACCGGGAAGAGAATAGAAGGAAAATTAAGGGTGTTGAAGATGCAACTTATGGGACCGGGAAGAGAACAGAAGGAAGATTAAGGGTGTCGAAGATGCAAGTTATGGGACCGGGAAGAGAATAGAAGGAAAATTAAGGGTGTTGAAGATGCAACTTATGGGACCGGGAAGAGAATAGAAGGAAAATTAAGGGTGTTGAAGATGCAAGTTATGGAAACGGGAAGAGCATAGAAGGAAGATTAAGGGTGTTGAAGATGCAAGTTATGGGACCGGGAAGAGAATAGAAGGAAAATTAAGGGTGTTGAAGATGGAAGTTATGGAAACGGGAAGAGAATAGAAGGAAAATTAAGGGTGTCGAAGATGCAACTTATGGGACCGGGAAGAGAATAGAAGGAAGATTAAGGGTGTTGAAGATGCAAGTTATGGGACCGGGAAGAAGTTAGAATAAGAAAGGTAATGGAAGAAGTTTAAGGGAGCTACAAGATGTAAGCAAGCATACATTTCTTAGATAGTTAGAGTGAGGAACGTGCTGGTTACCGGTACCTTATCGCTCGTTTTCCAACGGAACATTTTAGTTTAGGTACTTAGCTGAGTACCAGCTATTTATTGGTTATGTATACTCGATTCCAGTAGATTTGTATTTTTGTTTAATTTAGTAATTTTGTAATTTTTGTAATTTTGTTTAATTTAGTGTTTTTTTAATTTTTGTAATATTGTTTCATTCAGTTTTTTGGTAGTAAAATGCTTAATTTTGTTTTAAAATATATCTTTGCATTGTTTATATAATTATAAATTTAATCTGTAAAATTATTTTGTTTAGTGGGTAAAAGAAATTTAATAAATGGTGAAATTTGAAAATGCACGTCTCGGTATAGATAACATGGTGCCGGGGCAGAGTATTGCAGCTTTTATTTTATTTTATGTTTTATTTATTTAATTTAATTTTAATTTTATTTTTGTTTGTGTTGTATTGCATAATAAATTCACGTATTTGTGGTGCAGATTTACAAAAATTTATTTATTGATAATTATAATGATTATAACATCACTTTTTATAGTTTTGCTAGGCTATCCGAGTCGTTGTAAATTTCGGTTACTACCAATATTTGTGTGTCGGGCAAGAGGGTATTAAACGTTTCCAATAAGTAGTCACGTTCTTTAGCAATCTGAGAATCTACAAATCTACCATCCTCGATGCTGCAATCGCACCAGTTTTTCAAGCGATAGTTTTACCATTGGAGTCATAGCAATCATGCAATAAATTCAACTATCATCTACAAAATATACTGTATACACAAAGTTTATCTTTAAAAAATTGTATTCTATGTAGTTAATAGTAGTTTAGGGTACAGCAGTGATGACGATGATGTGTAAACTTGACCCAGTCGACGAAATACATCGTTCCCGGAAGTTTGTTTGTCTAACGCATGTAACTGTATTTATCATCGGCGCCCCGACTATAATGGAATATTTATACGTTTGTACATACCATATTAACTTCGTTGTTTCCAGCAGTGACTTATAAAACTTTAATAAATTGTATAAATGGTGATGGTAGCCGCAGTGTCTTAAAGCACTTTATTTAATTGTACAAATTGTAAATAATACACATAGATTAAGATTTTGCTTTTGGAATCGGGAGATCAATGCTAATATAACACTGGCAGTCTTTTCATTTTACATAAGAATAGAAGTAAAAGGGCAAACACTTGGCATCCAAAGCTACCTTTAATAGGTTTTTCCGAGCGTCGGCGAGCACAGTTTTTACGCTGTGGACATTAGACGCTAAATGTTCGTGCCATCCCAGAAAATTCTATACCAATTGGCCAGTCATAAGCATTTTAAACTTTTGAAGCCTGGCAATGCTCATGGGCGTACTTGTGTAGAACCCGAAGATTTGATGTCGACATGTAGGCACCCAAGCTAAGATGGTGTGTATATAAAGAGGCAATTTACTCATTTTCAGGCACTGTTAGAATTTTCTTGATCATGTAGAGGCATTCAGTCGACGGCAGAGTTGTGAGCAGGCGCATAACTTATATACGATATAATGCACAGCCACGTGATACTAAGGTCAAATCATTTAGTAACAAACAAGTGATAATCATTGCCAGCTTATTCCTACGAGAAACTTGTACAGTAGATCAATAATTAGCAAGGCCTTGCCGCTCTATGTAAATCAGCTGATGAAGTTATTGTTTACAAACCCCGGAAGCTCGCGGCCATCTGAAGTACCTAGCTTGCCAGAGCGTCGAGTTAATTAACTACCATTCCAAGGGTTAAAATAGCATATTTATAACGTGGAATCAAGTCAATAAATACACTTTTCTAACTACATACTTCGTGTGTTTATATTGCGAACGAGCTTTGTGTCCCCTACCGATGGCGAAATTCCTGAGACCAGGTAATCAATGAAAGTGATTATTATCTGCAATGCCCATGCAGGGACTACTGCCGTCGGAGACCCCAACGGAAACTGAAACCCCACAACAACGCTTTCACATAGAAATTTCAATATTTCAATATACTAGAGGAGCACCACAGTAAATGGTGAGTACTATGCTGGCCTACTGCACAGACTACGTCATTCTATCAAAGAGAAAAGGTGAGGAAAACTGAGTGGTGGTGTGCGCCTTCTTCCCGACAACGCACCTGTACACACGGCTCTTGTTGCAAAGGAAACTGAAAAACTGCGGATTCAAGGAGATTAATCATCCACCCTACAGTCCAGATCTAGGTCCAAGTGACTATTTCCTCTTCTCAAAAAACTCAAGAAGGACCTTTGAGGAAGGAAATTTAAGTGTGATCCATGCTGTTTATGCCTATTTTGCAGACAAGATTTTTGACTATTTTTGGGGGGGAGAGTATTGAAATGTTAATTCAAAGACGTGAGAAATGTATTGCAATAAGCGGTAACTATATTGAACAGTAAAATATATTTTACGTCGTTATTATACCTAGAAAATGGTTATGCCGGAAAAGTATGGACCTACCCTCGTAACTAAGGTCTAGTAGTAACTTCCTTACATTATCGCCACCTGTTTCCCGCGATTCCGCACTCCGGCCATGTCTCTTGGATGGGAGCAGAAGTTCGCATTAAAGAAGGGTTAATCTTAAGAGATGAATACAGTTACTTGTTTCGCACTCCCGCGTTGTCCGACAATACATCTAGACATGCATAAGCATAGTTATACGTGTTGCTCTATCGTCATGTCGAAAATGTAGACACGAAAGATCTATCAACTCCTCAGCTCCAGAGACAGAGAAAAAAGAGCTAGAAAATCTCAATAAAAGCTGCTCCAAACTGGGGAAACTTCATACATTTTGTTCGTGAATGGTTAAAGTAACATTGTGAAAACCTGGACTATCCTCTTCCTTCTCCTGAAAATAAAAACAAGAAAGTAAAACTAAACAAGCAATTAAATGCTGACTGACTGCTGGCCAGTATGCTGGTAGCAGAACAGGATGTGTGTATTCTTACTGTTGCTACCGGTCTCGTAATAAAAAGAGGAATACATTATTTTATTTATTTCTCATTAAAGTTTTACATGCTAACGTGCATACAACCTAAATAAATGGAACATGTTCTGCCGGTTCTGTTTACCATGAAGTGTTGCATTGTTCTCATATATCTCTGCACCAAATTCCTCATCAACAAATTCATATTGATCTCCATATTGTTCCAAATCTTCGAAATATGTGTGTCGTCAAGGTGCTTGGCAACCTAGTGCAGCACAGCACAGCTCACTGTTATTTTTGACACTCGTTCTAGCGAGACTCGCACGCAATTACCAAGGATTGGGAACCTTTGTTTTAACTGACCACTTACCAAACACTCTTTCTATCACCACCCTTTCTTTAACGTGTTTGCAAATAAACTTACGTTGAATATCGTCCACAGACAGCTTGAATGATGTGATCAGCCAGGGGGGTATACCATAACTGGAGTCACCCTAGCAAAGAAGAAGCGCCGTCATATCGCATAGCACTCCTCCTTATTCTTGAATCATGAACAGAACCGGGCCACTCGGCGCCAACGCTCGTAAACTGTTCTTAAACATCGCATGTCGCCCGAATATTAATACTGGCAAACTCTTACGATTAATAATTTTGTCCCGGAAGATTGATGACTTTTAGTTTCTATCTGGGTGCTATCTAATGTTGGTAAATTAAAGCGAGTTTGCCACAACTTTGCATTATTCATTCCATAATTTGTACTAGGGAAATGAATCCTGTTATGAGCTTTTTCCAAAACACGATCCAAAACTTAATTGTTTTACACACCGTGGGACGGTACGCTCTTGTGAAATTCCATCTGAAATCCAGGATCAGCAACATGCCGTAAAGTATTTGCATGCAATTTCTTGGAGTTAGTGCTTTCCCCGAGTTTCGTCGCTATTTGGGAGAAATTCTGAAATTAAAAAGCATTACTTTCAGTCTCAAAACGCATCAGCTCCTTATACCTACTCATTTCTTTCACCACAGGTTTTTCTCTTCCTCACATGCATGAACGAATGTTAACAATTAATGGCAGGCATAACTGGAGCGGAGCGTGCCCTCCCTTAGACTCCAAATTAATAAATTTCTATCTACACCTAACTAGTTGTGTCTTCAATTTATTCACATCAAAATTGAAGTTATAACTACCGATGTGGAAAAACGAAGTTACAGGGTTGTTGCTGCTTTTATTCACACTAAAGGAAGTTACAGCTTAAAAATACCGAAGTGGTTGCATCGTCTATTTTTTATTCACTTTACCCATTCTTATACTTTTATTGTCTTTCTTTCCTTACCAATAATGCTACCTGGTGTTACACAGCTTACAGTTTTATTTTTTTTTCTAGCTAGACTAATGTATGTGTGGAAAGGTGGCACATCAAACATGTCTCATATTTACGTTACAATAAACAATGGATAATAATTTAGATGTTCCATAAACGAAATGTAATCTTCGTCAGTTGCAGTTCTAGTGAACATTTTAAGCTCTTATATAGTGCGGCAATTATTTTAATTATTGTTAGAAGATAAAAACGCCCACATTATAACTCATAGGTAAGCTTTTTGTTATAAACCAGTGAATATGAGTTAGATCGCATGTTAAAACACCAGGCCCGGCTAAAGTCTTTCTCAGAACTCTTGGAAATAAAAATATGTTGTAAATTTAATAAAAAGGCTGAAAATAAACATTAAAATCTGCATAAATATTTTCTAAGACCACGCGATGACATGAAGTACAGGTTTTTATAGTATTATTTTAGTATTTGTCAATATATGCCTAGTTTTGTCAGGTTTACAAGCTTTTAGTTAAGCAATTACAGCTCATTTTAATATTTTTATTTGCTTTTGATTTCTGTTTTTTCCGTGTATTGTAAGCGTTTAGTACAAACCGTTCTTAAAATTATCAACGTTTGCTATCACATATGACAAAAGTCTCTGAATATTCATCTAGGACCGCTTGAGGCTCTCAATATAATTGCCTTTCCTTCCAATCTATTCCTTCAAGCAATGACCACAGTTTGCAGTCCAGAGGGTTCAGGTCAGGGACTGCTAGAAGGCCCATATTGAGCACTAATAAAATCTAGGTGTTCTCTAGGTATTCTAGTCTTGTGGGCTGCAGCTGAATCTTGCTAGAAGCTCCAATTCCTGTTCTTGAACACAGTTGGTTAAAGTTCTTCACCACAGGTTGCAGCAGAGTAGTTTCCAACAATTTCGCGATAATCTTCAGTTCCTTTTGATAGAAAAGGAGCTCAGGTCATTTCTTACTAAACCTTTTCTCTGGTAGTTATTACAAACCGGTATAAATTTTGTATTTAAAAACTATGCATTGCATCATAATTCAACTTCAATAATTTCATACTAACCGTGGTAAAAAGAATGTTCGGTTGAGTACGCCTCGACTTCAATATTGAACACTTTCCTTGCAAAATAAGTTGCTTGCGTTTGCAACTGAACACTTCCTGCTGCTTCAGTTACGCCGTGTATATATTTTAAATCAGCACATCAAGGTGGCTAAACTTCACACTTATGATTATATTTTAGCGTGAACTTTAAAGTAATAATGGTTAGATATAGGAAATACATTCCTTGAAAACTTTTTGTATCTCATTATTTTTCTCTAGAGGTAATAATAGCTTGTACCCAAACATAAGTAAAAATATGAGACTAATCAAATGAACATACTTTCGAAAGAAAACACTTTAGAGAAATAGTGGATGGTATATTTAAAATCTGCAGGATTGTTACTTTATATTTACTTCACATTATCAAAGCATTATTGCGATTTGCAGTGCTTTTTTTTTATTTCTATAAAAGTAGTTGTTCCCTACAGTTAGTTACTCGTATATAATAATATGAAAAAGATATTAAATGTAAACATATGTTAATGTGCATTGTTGCATTTAAATTTACAGGTAGTAAAATAATTAATGCTTAAACAATATATTTTGTCAAACTCCCTACCTGTGACAAATGTGTGCTTTGTTCGTAATTTACTTTATGGGTATGTATATGACTTTAATTTTTGCTATGGTACATGCAATGAACAGACCATACATGGCAACACCACCGGAAACCCTTTTGACATAAGCGGATGAGAAACAATGAACGTATTCTCCGGCTGTTTCCTAAGTTTCGAAATCACTGCACTGACATTAGAATCTACACGAATAGCACGAATGGGCGTTACTCTGTTATCTTCCTGTTGCAGAACATGTCCATGACATTCTCTGAATGTGTTGTGTGTAAGGCGTTGTCGTTTAAACTCCTGATGTTTGCAATGAGGCGGAATCTAATTTACAGAGTGTTTGATTCGACAAGAGGTAGTTGTCCTTCGTGACATTATGAATTTAAAATACACAGTGTATTGTGACTGAAAGCAACAAGGAAACACAGCAAGCTTCTTGCATTCTCGTCATTGTGATCTGAGTATTATATTATTCAAACTTAAATCCAATTTGGATGCGTTAACATATACTAATCGATTACAACCTCAACAGAAGCTGTCAGTTGTTAATCATTCATAGGTGCTACTCTAATTTATCCCTCCCAGTCGTCTTCAGTCGAATTACCACCTAATCTTTCCTTACAAAAACTCATAATTTGATCCGCTATTGTGTGAAAGCACTCCCACTAGTATGAGCTATTATGGGAGGCCTGCAGTTGAATATCTATAACACTTTGGAATCCGCTAATGATCTACATGTAAACGTACTTCGGGTTTATGGTGGCATTACATACAAGTGTTTGTCACAGCTGTAACTAAAAGAAATAGATTGTCACAATGGAATCTATCCGAGAGAGAGAAAGAGAATATACCGCATGATATTCCTGACCCCACAAAGAAAAATGTGTTATATTATTTTCTAAAGTACCAAATGCGGTCATTTGGATTCTTAATAAGAAAGGCCTATGTAACTCTGAATGCAGAGACTTAAGAAAATTGACGGAAATGGTCACACAAGTTCTTAGTTTTCCTGGACGCTCTTTTGGCACAGCCCCACTGCAGTCATTGAGGCTGTAGGTATTTATGAATACTCCCAAATGATGGAGAGTTGTCCCAACGCGAACTCCTGGGAATCAAGCAGCATAATGATTGTTAGCTGAGGCTCTTAGAGGACAAGATTTCGAAGTTTATGAAGAAGTCCTTTGCCTTGTTGATGAAGTGAGCACAAGACGGATTGATATTATTGCTATAAGCAGATCCAAGTTTTCGGCTGAGATTATCAATCCAGCTGTTAGATTAGGAGTAAGTAGATATCACCCTGAAGAAATTAAACAGAAAACAAGAACATCTCCAATCAACAATATTATAGTTACTAAATTACAATTGAATTATATGTCTGTATCAGGCCTCTTATTTGGAATAATTCCAAATGTTTTTGTAAACTGCCGTAAAAAGTACAAAATTCCAAAAATCGTACCAGATGAAATAGGAAATATTATTATTAAATACTTTGTGGTAATTTTCGGGAATCATGTTTACAATATAAGCAACACGTAAATTAAGTGCAATATTTTCTTTATTTAAAAAAAGCAACAATGAAAAATATTACCACGATCCCCTGCATCCGCTCTCCTAAAATATCACTACTTAACTTATTTAACCAAATGGTATTGGAACTGAGGTCGTAGCTGCAACCCTAATCTAACGAAATCTTAACAATCAGGACTATAGATGGGATCAAATTAGGAAAATATCGGGACTAGGTAAGCATTGAAAACACAAAAATTAGTTAACCCAAGGAGAGCAGTCTTTATAATAAACAATTATCACTTACTTACATGATGGACGATAACCAAGATGCGTACCAGTAGAAGAGACTACACAGCCTCTCTTCTCAAGCTTCCACATTCGACTCTCAAGAAACCGTTAAAAAGAAAGTCTCTTTTTCATGTTGCGCACCCCCACGGGTGGCCGAGGTTGTTAAGGCGCGGAATCGTGAGAGGGAGGTCTGGGGTTAGAATCCCGCCAGGACCGTCTTCCCTTACTGAGATTATTTCCAGGTTTTCTTCAGCTCACAAACGCCGGGGAGGTACCCTAAACTTAGGACGGGAACGATTCCTTTCTTTAAAATAAATCCTTTCTCAATATATCATTTCATCTCACGTATCACCAGTGTCCAAGGCCTATGGTGCCTATGTAGCAAAAAGAAACGTTAAACACCATTCATTCATTCATGTTGCGTATGTGCAGACCTTAACTTTGCTTATATAATCATTCCCAACCGCCATTTCCAACTTTTAACTGACTCAACGCTACAACATACTTCCCCATTTATAATTAAAGCCCATATGTCACATCTACCCCCAGTCATCTTAGTCGACATTCTTGTTGATTGAATATAGTAAAATGAGACTAAAAGAAACAAATGAACTTCATGAATATTACAAAAAGCTAAAAAAGAAAATAAAATGACAATAGTGAATATACAGAATGATCGGAGATAAACTACATTGAAACTGTTTTGAGCCTTTTTTTTTAATTAATTGTAAGTTTAGTTCCGCTACTAACTTTGTTCTTCTAGTATCTCTGACATAGTTGCACTTCTAAAAACAAAAATGTAAACCATTGCACAGTATAGAAACACTGCACTAAAACGTACATGCAATGCAAAGACTTTATCGTACACGTAATGCTTAGACTGTTTATCGTATACCGCAGGCGAGAACTCCATCAGTAACTGCAGAGTTTGCGTGCTGTAGGGCTGATCCCACCTATAGTCGACGACAGGAACCAATGCTGAAGATTGAGACCGTTATTGCCTCCAGTTGTGCTTTGAATAGTGGCACAACATGTTGGCAACAAATTTGTGCAGTCTGTAAATGGAGTGCAGAGGGCGACTGGACTGAAGTTTCACTGTTACAGAGCGGTCTCCTCAATTATCTGCGCAATGACTCCTAAATGGGGTACTATAACAATTTTCAAATGATAATTAAACAATTATATTCAGGACCCTTATATAAAGGATAGAACAAATAACAAAACCCTTACAGAAAACCTGACAAACTGGGAAGACTAAAATTGTATAATTAACTCCACAATTGTCCTTAAATGAATACACAAAAATGATTCCCAAAGAAGCTTATAATAAAATTTGCAAGAAGCCTAAATTTTAATAATATAAAATTGCACCAATGTCCATTTATTTTTAAAAAATGGGGGCCCCCAATGTGCACATCACTTAGTAATGTATTTACAAACTTATAAACACACACAAAATACATAAGCGTTATTACGGCACCAAAAATTTCCAAACAAGAGAACTCTAAATATCTAATTACCCCTTAGTATTAAAAATAATGTATGGACAATAGCTACTTGTAATTCAGAGTATCAACTGACTATCCATGCGCCTGTTTCCATATCAACATGCAAACAAGTTACATAATCTACCGGTAGGTAAAAAAAATAAATTTGTCAGTAAGGATTCATGCTTCTTTTTTCTCTCTCTATCCTATCTCTCTCTCTCTCTCTCTCTTTCTTTTCACGCTTATTTTCTTTCATTTTGTTTTGTTTCTAACCAGTTGTAGTCCTCCAGCTTGCGACGTCGCGATGCACCTAGCTGCAAAATTGTTATATCACAGAGGAAATAATAATAATAATAATAATAATAATAATAATAATAATAATAATAAATTCATAAATCCTAGACATGTATTAAAATTTCACAAAAAATATGCCCATACCTTTAACCGTTTCCATCACTCCTCTGGCAGGCAGACTTTAGTGTCAATGCCTAGCTACTTGAAACAAACTTTTACAATGAAAGTAAATCTTTGAGTCGTATACGTTATAGCATTAATCTGGTCATTGGCACACAGGTCAAAGCCACAATGCCAGTCCAATCTGTAAAAAATACATTCAACATACATACCTACAAACTTGGAGCTGTTGCACTGATGATTACCTAGTAGCAACATCGCCTTGTAGAAACTCCACCCTATATCCCTGTATTGGCATGTACATACTAGCAATCATGCCGAGCCTAACATAAATCTTCATATGTGCAATACTGCATCCTTTACCTCTGCTTCGGCAGGCACGTACTAGGCACAAAGTCGTAGCCTTGTTCTTCTATCATAACGACTAAAATCTATCCTGGTCACTTCACAAACAAATCTCACATTCATTGATACGCAAATACCAAATGATTACCAAAGAGCCACATTATTCACAGCTGATAAGGGCCTAAGGAAAAAGACAAGACACGTGTACTGATTATTCTTTTACTCGTGTGTGAATCTTATAAGTAACAGGGGTGATTTTTTGAACAACCTCGAAAGGACCGAAATACCTCTGCAGGAATTTGTAACATTTTACTTTTTCACGAACTGGTGTAAATTGTCGAGTATGAAGGTTTATACTTCAATGCCTTGTATCATGTCGGGCTTTCTGTTTAATTTATTGCAGATTAATATTATGAATTGCGATCTCGTGGACGTTCTGAATATTCCGAAGAGTCTGTCTGACAAACAGGTTATTTGAAGCAGCTTATAATTCAACCTGGTTTTGTAAGGAAGGTTCATGACCATAAATCAAAAAGAAGGGGGAGTGCTTAATTGTCTCCTGGACTGGTGAACTATCCGAAAAAATACATAGGACAAAATAAAATATCAAATTTTTTGATTGAAGTCCATAAAATGACTTAATATATTGATCAATGCCTGATTAAAACGCTGAGTAAGTTCATTGCAGACAGCAGAATGTGTACTAATGAAACTGAAACTCTCTATAAAGGTCCTGTGTGACTTCGCTAAGAAAAACGCATTCACAATCTGACAAAACCTCATGCCTGTAATAATCGTATGTTTACCTACCTGTGAAATTGTAGCTGAAGTTAGCGGGCAGTTACAACCCAGCGAAACGCAAATTCCGTGTGTTTATTACCGGAGTTTGAACGTGGTAGGGGTCTTAAAAGATAATTTCCCCTTCGTTCACCATCTGGAATAGATTTTACAAGACCTGTGGGTTTCTGAATTTTTGGATCCCTTTCTATGCATACATACAAACTGTTCAAAATCCTTTTTCACTCCAATCCAATAAAAGCGAGAGTTGATTTTACTAAAAGGTTTTGAAACCCCAAATGACCAGATAGAGTATCTGCACTAGGAAGAAAGTATTTAATGCTTGAGCAATTCTGGTATAACCATTAAATGAAGAGGACCTGCATTTTTTCTGTTAAGATAGCCTATTTAAATCATGTCTCTGAACTGCGGGAAAAGAAAGAAAAAAAAAAACCAGATTCGGATCATTCATAGCTTTGATAATGGGAAGCATTTTGCTCCTAAGCGACTTTAACTGAGGATAAAGGCAAGTAATCACTTCATCCAATTGCTCCAGATGGTTTTCCTCTGCTGGCTGCAAGAGAGGGTATCTGCATCCTGCCAGATATAATGTAATCAGATTCTTAAAGTTTAAGTCTCCATGTAGCCAAACATCCTGTTACGTTTTTAAATAATTCAGGTAACAAAGAAAATAATGGTCTGACACAATATGTACTTATAACGATGCACAAAGGTTCTCAAACGAGTTAAGTAAAAAAAAAAAGCAGCTACAAGTTCTAGTTAAGGTACACATTTTGACAATGTTCTGGATGCATAAGTGGTTAATTTCCAAACACCTTCGATATTCCGAAGTAGAATGTAACCAACATCTAAACCACTAGTGTCAGTATGGAGTTCAGTGTATGCTCCGGGAGTGTAATAACCAGAACAGGAGCAGAAATTAAAGAATTTTTCAATATTTGAAGCAGGACCACATAAAATGTTCATTATTACCAGCCAATGGAATTAAAGGCTGAACAATGTTAGAATATATCCTAATAAATTTCTTAAAGAAATTAAAAAGAATCAGAACTTTTCTAAAATCTCTAATGTACTTAGACTGAGGTAACTGGCAGATGACTGATGCTTTATCTGAGTTAGGAAAATTTCTATCATTAGAAACTTCAAAACCAAATAGGTTAATTCTATTCATAGCAAATAAACATTTTGCTGAATTCAAATTAATATTATACATTTCCAAACATCGAAGAATATCTTCAAGATTTCCCAATAATTCCTCAAAATATTTAGCAAAAAACAACAGTGTCTTCAAAACAAGCTAAGGCTTTCTTAAATGTTAACTCACATAAAAGTTTTTCTGCAACATAACTGAAAATTTTGACAGCATTAGAAAGACCAAAGGATAATCCTTCAAAAGCATATTCCCCTCGTGTGTAACAAAAGAGGTGCTGTCCTCTGAAATAGGAACTTGAAAGTAGACTTAAATAAGTCCAAAGAAACAAAACATTTTGCTTCACCAAGACAACTAAGTAAATCATCAATAAATGGTAAAGCAAATGATAAGGTTACTGTCACTGAATTCAACTTTCTATAATCCACATAGAATTACTGTTAAGGTTGCCATGTGTAACTCATTTGCTTGTTAACTTCATATTCTTGTATTTGCCTCTCTACACGTAAGATGTGGGTATTGTACGATACTGTCGCGTATTCTATGGCGCTATATATATATTAGTTTGTGCTTGTAAATATTTGAAACCAACGTTTTGACGAATGTTTATGATACCGTGTACATCCAGTATATGTACAACTTATATTTGTCTCATCGATAAAGTTGGACAAATTCGCTTAGGCATGGACTAGTGAACGATTAGTCCGCGGTTCGAATCCTCCCAAGACCGTCCTCGCTGACTGAAGTTTACTCAAGGTTTTTCTCATTCTACATCATTGGCAAATGCTTAAACTTAGAACTGAAATATCTTCTTTCCCAAAAAACTGCTTTACCATTTTATAATTTCCATCTAGTGTATCATCAATGTCCACCGCATGTGATGTAAATTTCAAATAATCTTCAACTTATGCTGCTAACTGTGGCTTGCAGTAGGGCTTCTCTGCATTTCATTGTGTTTAACAGATATTCTTCTATAATTTTTTTAGTTTTCTTTTAGCTCCGTTTTAAGTATTGCGATTGTTATACTCTCTTTCCATAGTTTTAGTATTCTTCCGTTTTTTAATATTTTTGGAAACGACTCATAGTTCGTTAATTAATATTTCCCACATATTTTAATAGCTCTTTATTCATATGATTAAGCCCCGAAATTTAAGATTCTTTAATTTTTTAACCGCTGCACATATATCTTTTTCTGAGATTATAAACTGTTGTGATATACTTAAATTTCCTTCTATTTCATCAATATGAGATATGTCTGCTTCCATATTTTCATATGCGTTTCTAAAATATATTGTCAATTTTTCTGAAATTATTTTCTGGTACTTCAATATATTCATTAGTCGTTCTTTCCAATTAATTTTAATCATATTTCATACTCCATATATTAAATAAATTTCAGCCGATGTTTTGGATATGATGAAAATGTCTCCCAATAATTTACTGGATGTTCTTGCTAATATGTCTTTTACCATAAAAAATTACACACTTTGTTTCATACAAAAATATTACATCCCTTCAAACTGAAGAATTTCTCAAACATTGCAAGAAATCCTTCAAAAAGCGATTGCTGAACTTATGGATACAAAGTTAAAAGTGTTAACATTATTAAATTTTCCCACTGATCAAAGTACTCTCATATAGAATGATACTTAAACCTTATGCTTTCTAAATACTAAAAGCATACTAAGAAATCACGAAACTGAAAGTAGAAACTTTATATTAGCTTGCTGTCGCGTAATATAAAATATGTTATAAGAATAGTACCACAAAGCATGACTGACAACAGTAAAAACAAGTTCGATGAAATAAAGCAGAGAGGTTTGCCCTAATTGCTGTGCGCTTTTGCCACGTACGACATCACAAACTTTATCCAGCAAGTTGTTCCGTTAACAGCGAGGGGATAACAATAATGATAATCTTGGATAAACATGTGATTTGTTGTGGCATGAGTTTAAACAACACTGTATTCGTTATAATTGAAAAATAGACGTGGAGACAACGTGCCGCTATGTTTATATCTTGGCAGTTTTGAAAGGACACATTACATTTGCAGCTAAGGGCCAATTACGAAATCCAAGCTCCGTTTCATAACACAGTCCTGTAATTTTCTAATTTTCTTAAGATTTAATAAACGTGAAGCGTCTCTTGCATTGGGACAATGAAGAAGATTCTGCAGGCTTTAACTTGTTGTTTCAAGATTTGTTAACGGCAAAGAAATTATAAATATAATACAGTTTCAAAATCTCTAAGTGCTAATGGCTTAGCTGTAAACTCAAGTGACCAACATCTCATTAACTGAACCGCTTACGACCTGTGAAGTCCTACTTTAGTTTTATTTTTTTCCTATGGATGTGTTTACGCCCGAATTGAGTTCACTTCCCAAAAATTGTTTAGCTTCCTACCTTCCAATTTACTTTGCTTCCAACTAACTGCAGTAAAGTTAATGTTATTAGCCTGGAAATGCAACACCAAGACGTGCAGATATACCTCATTAAAGATATAGCAGACAAACATTTCTTTATTCTCACAGAAGTCCTGCGAATCGCATTTGATAAAATTATTTAATGGAGAAAGATATCCAGAAGCTTGGTCGTTGGTGAGATACAGCCGATATTCAAAGGCAAGGATAACCCACTCGCGCCAGAGAACTACAGCGGTATATC
>CM060846.1:211415511-211685511 GCA_030762175.1 Metallyticus violacea | reverse complement strand
CAAGACTTTGTTCCGCCTACACTGTAGTACTCCCAGAGAAAGAAATGTAGCGGAGCGGGTACCGGGTCTCACACTCTATCTAATTTTTAAGCGCTTAACGTATAGTCACTGATAAGAAATTTCGAGACGATAAAGGAAATGATGAAGAAAATAAATCCTGAGTGCTTTGCGTTTGAAGATACCGGGTAAGGTGTGGCAAAACTCCTAGCTTGTCCCGACCGGGTGTATTGAAGTTTTATTGAGTTATTTTTCGGGAATAGGAGTTGGAAAAGTAGGAAAACTATTTTTTTAGTAGTGTTTAACGCCCGTTTTTACTACGGCACCACAGGCAGTAGGAGAGCTAAGTCTTCTACACAGATAGCAGGAGGTGTCTAGGCAACACAGAGATCCAAAAGCAAAAAGCTGTAGTAACAGAGTTTTATGAATACA
Organism: Metallyticus violacea; assembly: GCA_030762175.1. NCBI lineage: Eukaryota > Metazoa > Arthropoda > Insecta > Mantodea > Metallyticidae > Metallyticus > Metallyticus violacea. The sequence goes on along the minus strand of CM060846.1, from coordinate 211,685,082 downwards.
TGAATATGCTATGGTGTTGGGATGAGCAGCTCACCAGAGTGACGGGGTGGTGACTGCTGTCTTATTTACAAAAAGGAAGCATATTTATACTATTTTTGACGCGCTGGGTTCACTGAGTGGGGACGGAATTATGTGCTGTGTGTTATTTTCTTCTAGAAATTTCTACGTTCTCAAAGGTCAGTTTCGCTGCTGAATATTACCATCGCTGTACTAACATGCGCTTTTCCTTGTTTGTGACGGTATGAACTTTCAGCGTTTACTCAGTAGCAGTCATTTGAAAATCGCTGGCATTTCCGCTTGACATCTGAATCACATTTATACATATGTTTTTACAATAACTAATAACGATTACATTTTAATGGAGTATAGTAATTTTACAAGTTTTTCATTACACGGAGACAGAACCCGCTTCACCAGTTGACAACCAGACATGACAGGATCTGAGCTACAGTGAAGGACAAACCATCTGTCGCCAGATGTTTTATTCAAATATTTGCTCAACCACATTTCGTTATGAACCTCCAAAGGCGCTATTTCAGGTAAGGTATTTCGAACAAAATATGTTATCAGTAAGTCACAAAGATAAGAGACAAGGATTTATTATAAGGTCTTTGACAACCCTTGCCCACATGTTGAGGCGAAGCGGCGTTGATGGAATCTAATATGCTTCGCGTGAGGATATTCTTGAGCCCATGCATCTCTGTTTTGGTACTGAAAATGTTAAGGGTACATGTATCAGAAAACAATGAGACTCATAAACGGGAAGTCCGGAATTCGATTTCTCCCTGGACCGTCTCCTTAACAGAGAATTTTTCCAGATTTTACTCAGTCGTAATAAATGACAATGGAAAGAGTAGGCAACCTAAACCTAGGCCTGGAACGCCCCCTTCCTTTTTTTATTTTCTCAGCAATAAGAACGGGCATTAAACACTATTGAAGGAAAATAATAAAAGGCGTGTAAATGAGGTACTTGCATCGTATCCACCAGCAGACATTGACGAAAGCCAACAGGAAGAGCGAAGTGGTTTCATTCAATTTCCTGAATGTTATGCTAATGATAGGGGTTAAGATGTTTATTTTGCACAATTTACATAGCGAAATCTTCACACACGCAGGGAATATTCAATGATTGGAGTACTAGCATGAGCCTGATCTTCAAAACATCGCAGTATATGTTCCTAAGTGTCTGCGCGAACGTCCACAGTGGCGTTTGTTAACCCTAGGACTCCAAACACACATTCAGAATATGGTGGGGGGAATTCATCGATACCACTACATTTAATAAGTTTTGCTGAATGTTTGTTACACAGTTTCTGTTACAATGTGCACAACTTGTTTTGATTTACTCAAATTATTACATTTGTTCTTTTTAAGCATCTCTGACACAAACGAAGCACTGGCCTTTTCCTGGAGTTGGCTTATATTAGCGTGTTTGTTTCGGTTTGATTTTCCTGTTCAGATGCATTCCATTGACTGAACAATCTGCTCGGTGAGTGCTTTTGGGTTTTTACTTCTTTCTTCCACTTAAGGTGTCACAATTTCCAGTCCAGCTTGCAGATGGAAGAGCTTTCGCCTGCCATGCTTGTTTTCTTGTCATGCTGGATGTAACATACTGAAGATGGTGAATGCATTGATGCCACAGATGTCTATGAGAGTATAAAACTCTGACCGAGCAAACTCTTTGTTTCCCTCTCGCATGAATACCTTCAAGCCTTTGGTCAAGAGTGTCAATTCCACCCAGAGTTGCATTGTAATATATATTTATGGGTTTTCCTCTCCTCTTACCCTTCATTGTCATTATATTAGTGCATTTTTATAATATTAATAGATTCTTAGTCGGTTTTCTTTTAGTGATATAGGATATCAAGTAACAGGTGGCCTTCAGAACGCTGGGCTGGCAAACAAAAACGTTCGATTAGCTGTGGCTTTTAATATGTCCTTTATGTTCTTCGTGTTTTTCTGCAGAGTTCCTACTGTAGTGATGTTGCATTCTAGATACAACTTTTCTGCCAAATCCACAGAGTTGTAATGTGTATTCGTTGTAATATTACAGCGGAATTTTTACAAGCACTGCTAAACGCTTCACATTGACTCCTGGACCTCTTTCACCACTAGCCTGCTTCCTAACTTTCCTGCGTATGGTTTCATGTTCAATACATATCTGTATATTTCATCTAACAGCATTCATATTAAAATATTAGCCTGGATTATATTTATAAAAACTTTGAGAATGGGCATCGTCCTCTAAAGGGGGGGGGCTTGTTTAGGTGAAATCCTGGTTTAGATAATAATATAAATATGTCGTTGGAGTTTTGAAAAATTTCACGGAGGGCTGAGAATTTATCGCCTTCTTTTCTTTGCTTGCGAGTACTTTTATCGTCAAACCTGATCATTTTTAGAAGTTTCTCAAAACGCATTCTTGGCACAATTCCTTTGTTAACAGAACGACTCATTATGTAACGACCTGGGCCACCCGAGGTCGTTAAGGCACGGACTCGTGAGCGGGAGGTCTGGGTTTTTTTTTCCAGGTTTTCCTCAGTCTTCATAACTGGCAAATTACGGGGAGGTACCTAAACTTAGGCCTGGAACGCTTCCTTCCTTAAAAAAATCCTTTCTCAATTTATCATTTCATTTCATGTATCATCGGTGTCCACCGCCTGTGGTGCCTCAGTAGTGAAAACGAGCGTTAAACACTATTAAAAAAGCTCATGTTTTAACAGTGTCCACCGCCTCTGGTGCCTTTGAAAACGGGCGTTAAACATCATTCAAAAATCATGTATGTCCAGATGTCATGTGTAATTATTTTAATGTCCATATTTGCACCCATGATTATGAGGGTTTCTATTAGAGCGCACACTTACTTTTTAATATTGGGTGTAATATTACACCCAACTGCTTCCTCGTTTGTATGTTTTATTGTTATGCCCTACAATGTCAGGCGTACAAATAACCTCAGAGCCTGTCCTGGATTATTCCAAACACCAGCTTTAGTTATACCTGGCTGTTCCTTCACTATGTTTGCAATAGCTCTTCTATACTCTAGTTAGTTGTGTTTTTGCGTACCTGCTTTCAGATTTGGATGTGTTCACATCCCGATCATCAACTGGGATGTCACCGATGCCATATGAAGCTGAAGTTTCTTCATCTGCTTCAACATCTGGATCTGAACCATACTCTATAACCCCATCTTCATCTTCAGTACCCCTAAACAGATAAATTTTCCTCTAATATCTCATGTAGCACTCTTTCAAGTGGCTCTTCACGAATGCTGCTACACTCTTTCCCACTATATTGTTGTCACCTAAACCAGCATCATCTATGGAGAAAAAGAGTGAAAGACAATGCCTCCTGGTCTCACATTATTCGTAGGTATTTGCAAAAATAAGTGTTGAAAAAGTCATTGTTAAAACGTGATTGTTGGTAATATCAGGTATAACAACACAGAAAGGGGTTCGTCGAATCCACACTTACATTTTTTATATACTCCGACAAGTGCATGCGGTTACGAACAAAACTGTGGTACTATAGTGTAAAGAGATGCTAAATCAAAAAGGAGTTCAACTGAGCTGTCTTTCAGAAAAAAACTCGGCTAAAAATGCAGTTGTGTGCTCGACGAACCCTCCCCCTTTCGGAGTCCTAGGTTTAAGATCCAAGGTACATGTTCACTGAAACTCAGTTCAAAGCTTCCAACATTGCGAACTGGGAGACGCTTGTTTGGGAAAGCCGTCAAGCCTCTCTCGAATTCCTTCCGACTTCCCCTTAGATAAGAAACACCTCGGCGTAGTTTCCATTTGTATACAAATGCGTTGTAGTTCTTTTCAGTAGACGATCGACAAAAAATAAGGAAGAAACTACTAAACAGCTAGCTCTAGGTATGCTTCCGGAGTTCTACTACTGGTTGTTGGGTTACAGGTTTCAAGGCTCTAGCGCGCAAACAAAGCGTTACAGTCATGTGGGTGAACCGAAGTTTTCATATCACTTAAGCACGTACGAATGGTACTCACTTATTAGTTTAAGTTGTCCAATGACTTCACCTTCTGCTCCTCTTGGTTTTTACTTTACACATTTTAAGCCCTTGAGGAGGTTTATCGACATTTTATAGAGAATTAATTAATACACATGCTACACAGTCTACAAATTAAGAGATTTTTATAAACGTTAGAATGTATAATCGCTGAAATGTTCAGTATAATTTAGCACCATTAAAGTTATTGTGACCTTCTACAATACTGCCCTCTATCAATGAGGTAGATTAAGGCCTCAGTAGTAAAAACGGGCGTAAAACTATTAAAAATGAGATAGAGGAAGTAGAGGTCGCAGCGGCAGGCCAAGGTTCAACCCAGACTGTAGCGCCAAATGAGAAGAAGGATAAGAGAGCTATTGTTATTCATAAATTCTGTAAAATGAAACGAGAAGCCCTAAAAGATTAGTACAAATAAAAGAACATGAAATTAGCATTTGTTAATTGAAATATCGAGTTCTTATCACATTTAAGAACAAGAAAGAACGCGGAGTTACGGAATTCTGATACAATAAGGCGTAAAATAAATCACCGCCATAGTTTAGCGGCAACGTTTGCGCTTCCCACGCGACGGGTTTGGGTTCCATTGCTGGTTGGTTTAGTTTTCCAACATGTTTTTCTTATCAAGGATTTTCCCTCGGTTCTTTAGGTGAATGCCTGGAAACTTAGGCCACAAATTTCCCTTATCTCATTTTCATCCATCATCCATCTGGTGCTGTAGACATTTTGGTCTTGGTGCCATGGTCATAAAAAGAAACATTATTGCTCTACTGACACATAGTCGGAATTTTTGCTTGTGCTCCCTCTCGTCTCTGACAGCTCCTGAAAGAACTCTGATGACTCAAAGGAGAACTCGGGAACTGGTCCTGGAGCATTTGGCATAAAATCAAAAAGCACTATGTCCTATTCTTTGGGAAAATTTACCATTGTGGTTTAACGGAATTCTACGCTATTACTCAGCGCGTATATAAAAACATAAGAATAGGGTATTTTGCTAAGCAGATACTTTTTTTTCCCCAATAGTCATGCTGCACTTAATCCTCTTAATAGCCTTAAGTTGTTTGAAACTGCCAGCCCACAAACTTGGCAGAACATAATTATGTTCAACTCACAGCTTTTCTCACAGGATATGCTCCTGTGAAAAAGCATCTTAGTACAATGGGCATGTTTTAGGGAAACTTGGACTACTGGAGGCTTATACAATTCATCACTTTATATGCTCCTCTGAGCTTTAGCTGGCAGAAGATATTCCATTTCGGGAAGAAAAAAAAACTAGCACTAGAAGATCTGATTCAACATATGTGATTGGACTGTATTTCTTGGTTAAGCATATAGGAATTGGCTGTAAAGAAATTCAGATAGCACAATAAGCCTATGGATGCGGTGCACTCGGAAAAATAATTGGCCTCATGTGGGGAAAAATACCTGCCTACTTGTCTATTATTTTTACAATAAAGGAATTCTTCTCTGATTGCTATCGATGGACGTATGCCATACACAAGTCACTAAGACAATAATTTGCCATCATTTTTCTTATCCATGTTTCATGTGCCTTAAAGCACTAAAGACAAAAATGATCAAAAAGTAAAACATTTTTAATGTTGCATAATGACACAGTTATAACTGCACACCCTAATGAAATATAAATATAATATATGTATGTTCCAAATCTAATTATCACAATTTTTCATGTATTGTAATTAGTATAGTGGATATCATGCAAATATATATATATATATATATATATATATATATATAACATGGCATTATATTATCATGTGCCTTGTATTTCAACAAAAGAAAAAGTCTCTGGGGTTGTCGGTTACGGTAGCTTGTAAAGCTAACAAAGTCATAAAACTATATACAATACACCCGAGGTTCAAGGGTGATGCTACGTTTAAAAGGACAGCCGTTGCTGGTTTAATAAACTGAAGGACTTTTAATTCGGTTGGGGCTTTGAACCTGACAGACCGTTGTATTGTTAGCCTTTAAACTAACCAACGTCAACAAAATGTTTCAAACTTTCAAAAATTTGCGAAAGGCACGTGTAGCAGGTGAACTTAAACCAGCAAATGGAACATGTATCTTTGAACTTTTAAAGATAGGTGCGAAACTTGCGCGTGCTTTTGTGACTCCCTTTAGCGTCGTTAAGCCAACGATTACTGATTTGAATTTAATATATAAAGAAGCGTTTGCCATTTTGAGGCACGCAGTTATAAGATCTACACGCGACTAGACACAGACATTTCGCAGTACTCATTTGTCAGCTCTACACACGCAGAGAAGCAGTCCCAAGGTCTACACGCCGCAGGCACGTCTAAGTTCTCATTTGTCAGTACTCATAAATTCGATATGCGTGAGGCACGCAGTGTACAGCATCAGTTCAGAGAACAAGATTTACTTCGGACGCGGGCACGCAGTCCTGATTCATCAATCAGGCAGTTTTAAAGTTGATACTCAGCTGAGAAATAGTTATCAGTTACGCAGTTCCGATACATCAGTTAAGCAGTTTTCAGTTTCACACACAGCGGCACTCATTTGTATGTTTCACACGAGGCAATAGATACTTGTTATTTTCATTCCAACGCAGGTACTCAATTCTAATATATACACAGTGACACATGCAGTACACACTTTCACTTCTAAGTTCCATTGGCCACAGCTAAGTTTGTATTCGAAGAAGCTAAATCTATCGTACGCAAAACACCAGAGGATGTGAAAGATTTTGATCATAATAAGGTACCAATTAGGTCGCGTCGCGTGCTTACTTAAACCATTGAGCTCCTCTCCCAGCCCTTTGAGTACGGATCAATAAAATAGCAGTATTTACCCTGAGAAATTGTTGTCATTGAATCGTGGGCAACAACATTGAAACGATCTAACAATCTATACTCAATCTACCAAAACGCTTTAAAATTGGCATTACAATTTGACACCACTTAACGATACAAATCGTTTCAAAATTAGTGTCTAACCTGGGGCACTTAGCCGGAGCATATTAAACCGCTTAAATAATAAAAATTATTTATGATATCCACACCAATATATTCCACCCTTTAACTTAAGTTCCCTGGTCGACTTGATATACTTTCTCTATGTTCACATAAAATGAAATTTGACTAATGTAAATTTAAAATCGGTACTGTCGTCCCACCCTAATCTCTAAAAATTAACGTCCACATAGCTAGCAAAATTTCTTTGATATGCTAACATTAAAGGGTATCACAATGATATACTGATTTGTTTAGAAAGAGCTTAAACATTTCTGATGATGTTACAAACTTTCATATCCTGTAACTTCTTTCGACCCTTAATGAGTGAACGTGAGAAACTAGGTTTCCTAGGATTCAGAGAGTCTAGAGCCATCATCCACAAAATATAATTTCTTTATATACCTAGTAACAAAGGGTTCACCACATTCGCATGGCTTACGTAAAGACTAAATAATGTGCTCTTAGTTCTCAGCTTTCATCTTTCCATCAAAATGCGAACGAAACTCAATGATCAGTTCTTGTAAATGGAAGGGGCTGTTTCTCTCTCCATCATATTGTAATCGTAAACATGAAAAAACCGTCCCTTTCAAACTTAGAAACATCCAGTCAGTAAAATGCTCCTTGACAAAGAGATCTTAAATTATTTATTTGTTGTTATCGAGTGAATGATTTACTAACAGACAGCAAAGACCATTTAGTTTTCCGCATATAATGTATCGAATATGTCACAAAAGAAATTTCATGTAGTTGTAGATCTATGCACATTAAATAAAATTTCAGTTGGTGACTTGCGGGCGCCCTTGAGTGTACTACCAAATTAGATTCAAATTGAATGCATCTAATTCAGAGCTTTGCAACATAAACATTTATGTACACGCTTTATGATGCATATTAAATGTATATTATGAAAATCTAATAATACTTTTTATTATTAATCGCAAACATGTTAGTAATATATGTACGTAATTCTTGTTTAAGTGGCTGCTAACATTATTGACGCTTTGATGTGCCTATTGCAGCGCTTAATTTCTAAATTAGTAGTAATTTTAGCTATTTATTATATACTAGTAGCTTTATTTTTCATTTTAATGTATATTAGTGTGCATATAAAAATCACCTTTCAGAAATAAACGTATTAAGACACAAAACAATCAAATCATGCAAATCCATTTAAAAATTATTGCACAATACTTTAATATCTTGATGCTTACCAGCTTTATTTTTCTATTTTTCAAAATAGATAAAATGAAAGGGTATTAAATATTCTTTATGCGTTTACTGGCATTACTTTCACTAATGCAATTATGAGACAAAGTATAAAATCAATTATGATATATTGCACTTTCTGTTTTTTTCAATCAACATTTTTCACAATCAGTCCTCCGAATGTTTATTTTGCACTATACATGTGAAAACTGAAACGACTATGTTTCATACGAAGTGAACTTTTTCAGACCTATAAAAGATGAAAAGTGTGTCTAAACCAGTGTAAAAGGCATCAGAACAGTTTGGAATATACGAAGTTACGTATTTCAACAGGGCTATAAGTGAAAATTGATTTTCTTGTAATTAAGAACCTTCGTATTTTAGATATATAATTTACTTTATGTGATGATGCTTTATATATTTATCTGGTTAAGTTTGTCTAAATAACAAGTCAGTAAAGAAAACAATAGTAAGAATTTTAATGGTCACTTATTTGTTGAATGTTTGCAAGCATTTGAAAGGTTAAGATGAACTATAAACTTTTACAATTTCATGCCAAGAAAATCAATTAATTGCACATAAGTTCATAGCTATGTACCCTGTCTGAAAAGAACATACAAAACTCATAATAAAGGCTCTTAAGTATAATGTTGCAGTTTCAAAACTGTTGGTATGTTCATCACGGAGAACATGCCATGAACTGCGAACTCATTTGCACTATCGTTTCATAAATTCCATTTAATCATCTTGAAAGGTCTCTGCAGTTGAAGGCATGCATTTCGACGAAATGGAAAACGGTTTACTGAAAATTAATAAAATACTTTCATTCTCACAGTTACACTGTGAAACTTTTGAAAGTTCCTTCAGTATATATAAGGCCGAAGGCTGAAAGGCTTAGCCTACTCAAAATTAGTATATGTGCTAATTTTTTTTGACGAATTGAACGATTTCATATTTGATCCGTGCACTTTCTGTGACTTGGATAACTAATCACCAATAATAAACTCTAAGACTCAGCGTATTATCGATTTTCCACTCTCCTGGAGAGTTAAAGTAGGTCTTTATTGAGTTTTCGTTAACTGTGTAGGTTAGTCTTGGACTCATTGATTGTGTCTGCCCTCTTTTGTGATTTTGTACGATCACAAGTCCAACTGAGAGATCAGGATGCAGACGACATCAGTTTAAAATATAGTGATTAGATATTTTTGTTATATTGTGGTAATATGGAATGATGAATTGTTTTATTTTAACATTAATTTTCCAAAAAAAATAATTATTTTTATACTGGTTCTTAAACTCCCTTAATCTTGCTTTTGTTTACGCGGGAACATATGATAGATAATTCTTCACGATATTTTCCCTCTGTTTCTACAATGTGCAGCGGAACGGCACGTTATCTTACTTGGATTATACAGAAAGGGATGCAAAATGTTTAGTGAAGCGCCAAGATATAATTTCAAAAGTGATTGATGCATATGCACAGAAAAAGGATTCATTCATATATGTAGGAGTGAGTTATGGATTATGAACTTTTTAATGCTGTATGTTACGTAATTAGTTATCACTCACATATTGATAGCTCTAAAGTCTCAATTCTGGACATGAAAGCATTTTATTGTAGCGTTAGAGCCATTTTCGATGTATATTTAGAATAAATTGCATTTTTCATTATTTTTCACATCAAATGCTTCAGCCTATTCTATACAAACAACCACGTTTCGTCACTGCATATATTTTTAACTAAATATTAAACATTACCTATAAATTAGAAATGTCTGAACTTCTCGCAACCAATGCTCTGCAATTGAATGTTTGCTTTGCAAATACTGAATACTTAGTAACATAACTAACAGAAGGTGCACGAAAGCAAAACTGTAGGCCACAAAAAATTTGTGAAAAAATTAAATTTTAGCCAAGCTAAAATATATTCTGTATGCAATCCTGAAATTTTGTAAGTGGATATGTGGGTTTTAAGAGCATTGGAAATTTAATTTGACTATTTCACTCATGTGACGTCATCTTAATAACGACCAATGAAACGGAACAAATTTGAATTTTGACCAATTACAGTCGGATTACGAAGTGAAATTATTGAAATCAATGATCAAATCTCTTTTATCCCGCGACGCACATTTGTCTTGTGGTGAGTGTAGCCAACTCTATACCTCCACTGTATAATTCCTGAACACGCATCACTGACCACTTTTGTTAGATGCGATGGAGAGCTATTGATAGCAACAAAAGCGTGGACAATTGACAATCGTAACGCAAAATGGAGTTCTTCAAAGCGTTTTGGTCATCCCCAAAACGGTCAAATGTGCAAATTTATCTTATCATTGGGAATTCCAATCCATAGAATACAAAGTAAAATAGAGACACTGTATGTTATCTGTTTTCATTTTCTCTTAGTTGGTATTAGAAAATCGAACGGTAGCGATTTTAATAGTCGACTTTTGTCCATCCAGACACTTTCCATTTAAAACTGTTCGCACTTAACATGCTTTACTACTGAAGGAATATATTAAAAAGTTGAGATCTTCACTGTAAACTCAGCTTGCAATAGAATCCACATCTTGCTACTGAAAAACACAATTAAAAATTCTAAAACGCGGTGATATACAAACTGAAGAAATCAGTTGCAAAAAGTTATTTTCGCATGCGAATCCCTAGATTGTAAGGCTTGTATTTTTGCTTTTTGTAGGTACAAATTTTCAACAATTTTATAGCGCGTTGTGCCGATCCATAGATCCCCGCCTATTGGACTATCTGTGATATTTTCGGGGCCATCGTTTTAAAAGTGCACCGTTTTCATTAGAATTTCCTGTGTTAAAAGGTGACGAAATGAGTTTATTTCCTTGTTCAAAACTGATCCTGAGTTTTAAGTTTGTTGATTATTTTATGAATAGTATCTATGTCTTTAGTTAGACCAAGCCAAAGATAAAGTTTCTGAAAGCTATATGATCTTGAGCGGCTTATTCGTTCTTTATAAAGTTATAAAAATAAAAATGTTGTTCCGTACTAAATTCTGAACCATTACTCAAACAGTGCAAACATGATCAGGAGTGAAAGAAGATAGTTTACCATAAACACTATTCTTTAGTGACCGGCCTATGTATTGACCTGCAGGGCCACTTTACTACTTCTGAAAGTATGTAGGGGGATGCCATTGAGAGCGAGTGCGAGCAAAATTATTTGTACGTATGATATGAATGTACAAATAATTTAATTTTTCAACATTCCATATTAAATCTATGAGGTTGAATTGGACGAGTAAATAAATTATGATGGAAGTAAAGCGGAATCCATCATTACCAGAAGCTACCCGGCATTCGCTTCTTTCAGAAAAAACTTCACTGATCCAAGAGAATTGGAGCCTGCTTACCATTGCCTTAAGGCCGGTTTTTCAGTTCACTGGTTTCTATCTCTGCAATCCAAAAGAAAGTTTCAAAATACTATCATTTTTTAAAAAAAAAAAAAAACTTGATTTAACATGTTTCTCTCATGTATTAAGCATTTTTTTTACCAAAAAATTAATATATCACACTCGGAGAACATTAGAAATGTATTTATTATTTTTTCAGGCCAACAATGGATGCAACGTTTCCCTCAAAAGTAAGTTAATTTCTTAGTTTAACTTTTCTTGTCGTAAATGAGTGAACTATAAGTATGCATATTAGTCCAGAGATTCGTAAAAAGCTACCTCTTATTAGCTGCAACCCTTTAATTCAATGCATGCGTCCGTGTCAATAAGCTTCAATGCACATTTTTCTCCCCATCCCTTTAGTTCGCGTGTATGTGAATGCATCGCTGACATATTTGAGGAAACATCTTCTATCATGTGGTCACTAAGCCCTAACGAAATTTAATACGTCGGCGTTTTGTTAAGAGGAAGAGGCGTATTTTTCGCTTTATTACACAGCCCTCAACAAAATTTCCAAAAGTGAACGTCCGTTGGTCATTTTGTTTTGTGTGCTTTTTCTACAACCTAAGACGCCCACCACACTACACTCCGTTAAGCACATCGTCTAAGTTTCCAGTAAGGAAATCATTTGTATGCCTCCCTCGAGTTTTCAGATGTGCCCAGTAATCGTGCAAGCGGAATCACTTGTCGGACAGCATGAAAAATGATAAGAGTTTGAATGACAACATAATCCCATACCATCTGGTTTGCGCATTAGGTTCAAGTTTCCCTCTTGTATTTCCTGTAGCTTCCTTTAAGAAGTAGTGGGGCAATTAAAGGCGAGAAAGGATGTGTTATTGCCGCTTAGTAAACAATACTATCAATGAACTCGACAGATTGCTGTGGAATATTTTGAAAAGCTACAAACCTTAAGAACATCTTTTTACATATTCTTTGTCCTCTATTTTTAGTCTTACTGAGTCTATCACTTGTTGCGTTTATTTGGAGGTTAACTTAAAGTTTTCTGAGATTGGACACATATACAGGAAATATTATCTTAAGATTATTAATTTTGAAAACTACAATGCAAATATGCATATAAAATTAATGAAAAATACTCTACATGTTGACTTTAAAACTACTAATGTTAATAATCAAAAACAGGGTTTTTAGTGTCACAGCCTTGTTCCTTTTCCCAAGAATTTAACCTTTCAAGGTGTGCAAAATGGATACGATATCCCAGCTCTGTCCAGTCGTTAGAATCACAAACTTTATTATGTGAAATGCCAGAGGGGAGCTGTTTTGCATGAAGAATGCAGACAATGCTGAATTCCTGTAGTATTGGAGGCTTTCTTTCATAAACAAGTCAAGGTCATTCTGTTATTCTTGACTTCTTCTTCTTCTTCTTCTTCCAATGACCTTAATATTGAAATATTTTCATTCATTCCGAATCTTGTTGTCGAGCGAAATTTGGCTAAGTCAGCTATCTACTGTTGGTTGCAGTCAAGTTTCACACAGGTAAGAAGATGCTTAACATTCATTACTACTCATAACTGCTGGCAGAGTGTGCATTCCTCAGATTTCCATAAGAGCATTGGTGTATGTTTAAGTTTGGATATTTGTGTTAAAATTTACTTGATTTCTGGTATTGCGCTTGGTTTTGGTTTTAGCCTGGAAGAGATTGCACATGTAACAGATTTTGAATCGATTAAGATAACTGATTTTTCAAATAAGTTCAGCCTGTAAAGGAGTTGTGAGAGAACAAATAAGAATGTTTAGCTCTCCCTCTCAAAAACAGTTTTATTTTGACCAACGGGGAATAGCCAAAGTACCCGCGATAAACTCCCTCTCCTATACCTTCGTCATCTGTTATAGATATAGAAATAGATACTCGAAAATAAACATTTTCCCACATAATCGAAGCTATGCAAACATAAGGATATGTAAATTAATAAATTAAAATAAACGAAGGAGAGAAGATAAGAATACTCAAGCATAGCCCAAATAAGGCAAATGACAAAAATAAACTAAGATACGCGAGAGCAAATAACAGGAAAATAAAACCAGTCATGTTAAGACACAAAAAATTAACAAAAGCGAAAGAATAAATTAAAGTGAAATTATAAGTGGAGCTTAAAAAAGGCACTTATAGTTCGAATAAGGGAAGCTAAGCAAACACATAAAAAGTGGACAAATAATTACAAATTCCTTTTCTTGTCAATAAAAACAAGAAAAGGATTGGGTTAAGTCAAGAAAAGAGCATTTTAGTCTGATTTAAGGGGAACCGAATGCCCTAGCTTGACAATGTTAAAATATGTAATATATAAGGAACATTTTCTCAGTAACTACACAACCTAGAAAACTGAAATGTTCATAGTCGTATGTGCAACATTCTTATGATAGAAGAAAAAACAGTTTTTACAGGGTTAAATAATTTTAGAAACATACATTATTTTGCTGTGACAGTTCTTTTTTCTACATTTTATTTTTAATAATTTTTCCAAAAGTTAGTTATTTTATAAACAATTATTTTAGTATATGTAAAATACCCCCCAAACGTCTATTGAATGTGAGGAAAAATTAAACTTATGGTAAATGAGCTGCAAATTTACAATAGTAGTAGAGGCATGCAGTAAAGCTGGGTCATGAGAATCTTCTTCATTTTCCAGTTCTAATTTCCATTTTGGCATCTCTTTCTTTTGCTTGATTTATGAGTTTATTAAGATTATTTTGTGCCCTCCTGAGCCCTCATCACTTATTCCTGCTTGCATAAAGAGTATTTGAGCCAGCACCTAAACCTAGCAACTGCAGTACTCCAAATTAATTATATTTTCTTTATTATAGGTGGCCACGGCATCCTATATTCCAAAGTGTAAGGTATTAATGCATATAAATGTATCTTTAGGGATGCGACTTCATATCACACTGTTTACACACTCGTTCATGTTGTGGATCTGGCTATGTAAATACTATTTTAGGAGATCACATGTCTCTAATGTTGTTTTTAATTTTTCATTAATGCAAATGACAAACTGTAAGGATGGTTATATTTATCTCCTATGACTAGCTCTCTGTTATATTTACACCAACTGTCTCCACCAGCTTGATACAAACCATGAATGGGGTTGTCATTTGTCGACAATTTATGACAATGAATTGCCCTTACTGATATTCTCATTTTCTACATTTTTTACATTTTACCTCATTGCAAGATCATATCACCTCTGCAGCCTCTTAATGGAATAATCTGTAAGTCTATTTCTTCTAAGAACTTTTCTCCTCAAAGAAACCTTCAATTTTCTTAGTCGACATTCCACACACTCCAGCTTTTCAATATTCTCATTTTCTCCATACGCCTGTAGTGCTACAACTTCATTACACCGCCTGTGATGCCTCAGCAGTAAAAACGGGCGTTAAACGCTACTCAATAATAATAAAAAACTTAATTTATTGTTTAGAGTCCCCAACACGTAAGTAATTAATTTATCGTACCTTGTGAAAATGCTGAAATATTTGTTTCACTCCTTCAATTTCTATTCTTCCACTGTAATTGGCTATAAATCGTTCCTCGTGTACCTTTTCCTAATCTTCTAGGACACCTACAGTACTTGGACATATTTGCCACATAAATGACCTTGCTGGTATAAACACTTGTAGTTGTCACAGCCCCGTTATGTGAAGTGTTGGCTGTTCTCCTGTCAGGTGTCATCTAGAACCAATCTCTTACATGATTTTCTGTAACTGCTTCCTCCGCAGCATTTTCCAAGCTTTTAGCAGCAACATCTTCACTTACAGATCTCAATACACAATTGTAGTTATCAAATTTCGAAGGAGGAGGAGATAGATTCATAATGCCATAAAGCATATATGGAGAGGTTTTGCCAGTGGAGCACAGTCCATACACCAATGCAATATTTCCAGAAAACACCTTTTCACTCAGAGAACTATCACATCCTACATTATATTTACATGACTTGCAAACTAATCGCAGTTCTTCTGTTACGCCAACCTGCTTACTTACACTAGTCTATACCATTTTTTGCACACTGCTTGCAAATATTTGTGCTTAGATGAATAAATTGACAGTTTCAAAGTGTTCAGTGCACATATTGATGTATTAAATTTTTTTTCTCCCATTTCTTAGCTTCAGAGAAGCATTTGATACCAAAAGAACGCTTATATTGTTAGAATTTAGCAAGAACCGCAATAAGGTTATGAACCAAAGAGCAACATGAAACACGATGGTCCAAATATCTCGGACAAACTTTTGGAAAAATATTTATCAATGGATCTAATTCTACATTTACCAAAACGCTCCTGGAATTGGGAAGGAAGAAGTACAGGCCAGTTTTGAAATTAATTACTGGACATAGTCATTTCAGGAAACACATCCAGAAAATGGGTCTCTTTCAGGGAGAACTCATCTGTACACTTTGCAATACGACTATAGATAGGCTATATGAACTATACGAAACTGCGAACACACACTTCATGAGTGTGAGGTTCTGGAGAGAAGGAGAAGCCAACTCTTCGTCCACAACCATACCAAAATATAGACGATCCCTTATACGAGTAAACGTTCTGAACCTCATCAAGAATACGTAGTTCGAACTGCTATCAGTGGTATTGAGTTGCACAAAAAACTATGGCTGAAGGGCGCGAGTCTATAAACTCCCTTAATATCTCCTTTACTACTACTTCCACTTCTACTTCCATTTTACTTCTATTACTACTACCACTACTTCTATTTCTACTACTACTACTACCACTACTTCTATTTCTACTACTACTACTACTACTACTATTACTACTACTACTACTACCACTACTACTACTACTACTACTACTACTACTACTACTACTTCTATTTCTACTACTACTACTACTACTACTACCACTACTACTTCCATTTCTACTACTACTACTACTACTACTACTACTACTACTACTATTTTACTACTACCACTACTACTTCTATTTTACTACTGCTACTACTGTTGCTGCTGCTACTACCACTATTAATAATACTACCAATACTAATACTATTAGTACCACTACTATTACTACTTCTAATACTACTACTACCAGCACTACTACTACCATTGCTACTACTACTACTTTACTACTACTACTGCTACTACTACTACTACTACTACTACTATTACTACTACTACTACTACTACTACTAATATTACTACTATTTTAACTACTGCTACTACATCTATTACTATTATTACTTCTAATATTTTACTACTACTTCTACTACTACTTTTAATACTATTACTAATACTACTTCTAATATTTTACTACTACTTATACTACTACTTTTAATACTATCACTATTACTACTTCTAACATTTTACTACTACTGCTACCATTACTTCTACTACTACTTCTATTTCTACTACTACTACTACTACTACTACTACTACTACTTCCATTTCTTCTACTACTACTACTACTACTATTACTATGTTACTACTACCACAACTACTTCTATTTTACTACTGCTACTACTGTTGCTGCTGCTGCTACTACCACTATTAATAATACTAATAATATTACTACCAATACTAATACTATTACTACTACTACTACTATTACTATGTTACTACTACCACTACTACTTCTATTTTACTACTGCTACTACTGTTGCTGCTGCTGCTACTACCACTATTAATAATACTAATAAATTACTACCAATACTAATACTATTACTACTACTACTGCTACCAGCACTACTACTACCATTGCTACTACTACTACTTTACTACTACTACTACTGCTGCTGCTGCTGCTACTACTACTACTACTACTACTACTACTAATACTATTACTACTACTTTAACTACTGATACTCCTTGTATTACTATTATTACTTCTAATATTTTACTACTGCTTCTACTACTACTTTTAATACTATTACTATTGCTACTTCTAATATTTTACTACTACTTCTACTACTACTTTTAATACTATTACTATTACTACTTCTAATATTTTACTACTACTACTACCACTACTTCTATTTCTACTACTATTACTACTACTACTACTACTACTACTACTACTACCACTACTACTTCCATTTCTTCTACTACTACTACTACTACTACTACAATTACTATGTTACTACTACTACTACTACTTCTATTTTACTACTGCTACTGCTGTTGCTGCTGCTACTACTACCACTATTAATAATACTAATAATATTACTACCAATACTAATACTATTACTACTACTGCTATTACTACTTCTAATACTACTACTAAAAGCACTACTACTACCATTGCTACTACTACTACTTTACTACTACTACTGCTGCTACTACTACTACTAATACTATTACTACTACTTTAACTACTGCTACTACTTCTATTACTATTATTACTTCTAATATTTTACTACTACTTCTACTACTACTTTTAATACTATTACTATTACTACTTCTAATATTTTACTACAACTTCTACTACTACTTTTAAAACTATTACTATTACTACTTCTAATATTTTACTACTACTTCTACCATTACTTTTAATACCATTACATTATTATCAATAATTATACTGTTACTACTGCTTCTACTACTAATAATAATATAATTACTACTATTACTAGTTCTATTATTACTACTAATACTATTATTACTAGTACTGTTACTACTATTTCTACTGCTGTTACCACTAATTCTACTATTTTATTACTACTACTATTACTACTATTATTACTACTATTAATACCTCTACTATAACTACTTCTACCACAACTATTACTACTTCTACTACTATTATTAGTGCTATTACTATTTTGCTACTAATACTACAATTACTACGACTACTATTTATACTACTACTACTACTACTACTACTACTACTGCTACTACTATCACTTATAGTACTACTAATACTTTACTGCTACTACTGTTGCTACTACTACTACTTCTACTTTTACTTCTACTACTATTAATACCAATAATACTAATAATATTAATAGTAATACTAATACTACCAGTACTTCTAATATTTTACTACTACTACTTCTACTACTATTTTTATTACTACTAATATTACCAATTCGACTATTATTACTACTTATACTTCTACTACTAATACCATAATACTACTATTACTAATTCTGTTACTACTATTAACACTATTATCACTACTATTAGTAAATTTGTTAATATTATTTCTACTGCTGCTACTACTACTATTTCTACTATTTTACTACTATTAAAACTATTTCTGCCATTACTACTACTATTACTACTACTCTTAATACTTCTACTATTACTACTTCTACTGTTTTACCTCTATTACTAATTCTAGTACTACTATTACTACTACTTTTATATATATTACTACTAATACTTCTACTTTCACTACTAATACTGCACTTAATACTTCTACTATTACTACTTCTACTATTTTAATACTACTTCTACTATTACTACTACTGCTCTTAATACTTCTAATACTACTACTTCTACTATTTTACTACCACTACTACTATTACTACTACTACTTCTACTATTACTCCTACTTCTACTTTTACTACTACTGCTCTTAATACTTACACAATTACTACTTCAACTATTTTACTACTATTTCTACTATTACTATTGCTACTATTTTACTACTACTACTATTACGACTGCTGCTACTACTACTAATATTGTTGCTGCTGCATGCTTTTAATACTTCTACAATTACTACTTCTACTATTTTACTACTAATATTACTTCTATTACTACTTCTAATACTACTACTACCAGCACTACTACTACTGCTACTACTATTACTATACTACTCCTGCTACTGCTACTACTACTACTTCTACTTTCGCTTCTATTACTAGTAATATTACTAATACTAATACTATTACTACTACTTCTTCTACTACTTTTAATACTATTACTATTACTACTTCTAATATTTTACTACTACTTCTACCACTACTTTTAATACTATTACATTACTATCAATAATTGTACTGTTACTACTACTTCTACTACTAATAATAATATTATTACTACCATTACCAATTCTATTACTACTACTAATAGTATTATTACTAGTATTGTTACTACTATTTCTACTGCTGTTACTACTACTTCTACTATTTTATTACTACTACTGTTATTACTGCTCTTAATACCTCTACTATTACTACTACTTCTACTACTATTATTGCTACTATTACGATTTTGCTACTAATTCTACAATTTCTACTACTATTTCTACTACTACTAATATTACCACTTCTACTACTACTACTACTACTACTACTACCACTTATAGTACTACTACTACTACTACTTTATTGCTACTACTGCTGCTGCTACTACTACTACTACCTCTACTGTTACTTCTACTACTATTAATACCAATAATACTAATAATATTAATAATAATTCTAATACTACTACTTCTGCTACTATTTTATTACTACTAATATTACTAATTCTACTATTACTACTACTTCTACTGCTACTACTACTACTACTATTACTGCTACTATTTTACTACTACTATTACTAATACTTCTTCTACTACTAGTACTATCACTTCTACCTCTACTACTACGTCACATGGTGTATTGTACTGTACAGCTATATTTTCCGCAGCACTTGTTTCGCCCTTTTTAGTCGTTTTTTACCATTACACATGTCTTTCAATAATTGTGTTACTAAAACGAGGTTATCTTATACAAATTAGTTGTTTACTATGGGAAAACTAGTCTGATCACATAGAAAACATGCACACACATGCTTTCACTAGCTAACAAATAAACTTGCAAAATCTTATTTCCTCTCTTTTTTATTTTGTTTATTCACTTTATTTGTTTCTGCGTGTCTGTCCTCCCTTGTTTATATTATAGTTGCCTGACGCTGATCTCTCATATCCCTTTTATTTTGTACGTATTATCTACTTTTGGGGTAATGTTGTATCGTAGAATGTAAGTTGTATCAAATACATTATGCTGTGCTGTATTGTACAGAAATTCGTTGCCAGATTTGCTCAAATGGAAAAAGCAGCTCATGGTGTATATACACTTCGTAAGTGCCAATGTATATTACGTAAACATTCTTTAATTTTAAGTCATTTGGATTCATTGAAGAAAGCTGTTTAAATGCCTCTAGGTCGAGGAAGAGTCATGCTCTATGAGCTGAATTCTGCAAAGTGATTTCAAGATGAAACTAAGATAAAGCACCTTCAATACACCAAAACACTATTTGCCTAAATGAGCGCTTTATTTGATCTGTGATGCAAACCCTTTAAAAAAAGTTTACATTTCATAAGTACAGAACTCAAACGTATGAACGCCGAATATTTCCATGGTTTCTTAGACGTTCATTTTGTTTTGGAACTACATATATAGAAAAGTCCTTTAAAGGTTTCTTTTATATTGGCTGATTCTAAGCCAGTTAACGAATCTGGGCTTAATATATTTTCTTCATGATTGAACACATTTCGTTGAAAACGAACATCGCTGTTTTTTTTTTCGGTTTCTTTTTCTTGATACAATTACACACCGCTAGATGTAGTGTATACCGTGTTAGATGCCTTTTACATTCGGCCGTGACCTCAGTGTCACTTCTAATTTAGTGGAACACGCTCTACGAGGCACCGGTTTGAAATTAAGTTAAGGCATGCGCTCAGAAAATTGTGAGAAGAAAGCAATCGCCGACGAGATGGAATTAATGTTAAGAGTGGTAGGCAAGAAATGAGGAACATGAACAGTGGTCACGAGAACATAATGAATAAAGAAGGAAATGATACTGCACGTGCGAGTAAATAATAGAGCTTGATCTGATGTTGCAGCTACCTGTGCAACCTCCTCCTGCATGAGCTTGTGGTGGGCAACGAATCTTGTTCGATTCTCTAACGGTTGCATTCCTTTGTGCAACCAATGGCTTTAAACGTAGGCACGTTAACTTAGATAGCATTCTATCATTTATTTAATAAAAACTTTAATATATTACTCACAAGCTATCAAAACACATCTTAGACCATTTCAACTTGTTCCGACTAAGAAAATAGAATCCCCCTTTGTAAACAAAATTTTGTCAAAATTTAGATAATCGCTGTGTTTAATAGACACATTTATTATTATATTATGTTTACATTTAATACTACAAGAAAATCGTCACCTATCCCGGTGACATGAGTAACGAAAATATGACCGGCCGTTTTGAAGATCTGCGTTTGCGCAGAAGATACGCTCAATATGTCGCTCACACATCTACCGGGTGTTAATAAGCTACGCCGCAAACTTTTCAGAAATAGTAGAAGGACCTTAAACAAGCAATTTGAGATCGGAAATGGTGTATGAAGTAACATTTATATGGTGATAAAGAAACTCCAATTAGATACCGACGCTCAGTATGAAGCAAAACGCTGCAAAAATTTACCTTAGAATGACTTCAATTCTGCTTCGCAAACAAAAGAAATCCCTATTTTCAATGACTCATCATCAGCTTTTTCAAAATTAAATCTATTAAAATCTCGAAAACCTTGGACTAATTGCATGACATTACGGCATTGAACAACGGTTAACTGATTTACCAGGTATTCCGTTTGAGATGTCAGAAAATTAAAACATTGTATACAAGAGGTCAATATACATATCTCTGAGCGGATTGTTGAATATAAATTTCCAGTGAGCGGCTTTTCAAAAGTGCGTGAAGTGACGGCGTGCAAGACACATAAAATGTGGTCACGCCCCAACAGCGCGCTCAGTGTATCGTATATGTGAAACAGGTTTAATAGGTGGGAGATTGGATTGAGCTGTATGGTACCTGTGCTGATTAATTTAAGCTCACTGATCGCAGATTTCGCCACGGCTGCTGCAGACCTCCAACTCTGTTTCCACGAGAGTCCTTCTCTAAGTTTTTCCACTGATTCCTGGCAGCTGTAAGCTAGCCAAAGCTGAGTGAACGGGGATTTGACATGGATTGCTCCAATAAATAACGCCTCGTGATTTAGTTGCTGAGGTTGTTTATTCTACCAAACATGAATAATCAAATGAACGCACGTCTCACGCCGGATCACTAGCAAGGTAAACTTGGCAAACACGTAAATTTGGTTATGTTCACCCAGGTGGTGCGTACTATAAAAAAAGTGTTATTTCAATGGTATCTAATGCAGCACAATGGTGCTATATGTGGCTGTTGCGTTGATTGATTGTCGAGCCTCGTTGACGCCGGATCTTGTGCCTCGGACTTAGGTCGTTCAGCAGCCCGGAGAATTTTGAGACTGCCCTCTGGATGCCGGGTCTTAGGTCGTTCTTCCTCTAACAGCCCGGGCGAAACGGCAGCACCATCTTGACCCGGAGAATTTTGAGATTGTCCCCTTTTGAGGCAAAATCTATTTCTTATATACCCTCGAAAAACTGACGCGGGGTTTTCGCGCCAGTTATGTTTTAACCATGCTCATAGGCTGATGCTTACATCTCTCATGGTTCTTTCTATTTGGTACCCAATTTGAATGAAGCCACAAGCTCCGCTATTCGTCACTCACCTCACTTTAAAAAAATTTTACACGTTACTGTCAATGACCTGCGAATGAATATCTGTCAAAAAGTGGCTGACTTCTACGCCAGAGGGGCAAATTTTCTTTGCCTGCTGCATACCAGTTGGGATTAACTTGCATTGTCTGACTTTTGTCAAGGTTTACTGTGTTCGGAGAAAGACGTGAGTTTTTCCTTACTTTGCTATAATATTACATGTTATCTCTTAAATATTACTAAAATTACACAGTATAGATATTATGCTCAGTCTTAAACACTATACAACCTTAATTCTACATACATGAATTTTGTCATCAAAGTTTCCTGTATACAGAAAGCACAACATACCTGTAAGAAATCATAGAATCATTGATTTAAAATTTCAAATATTTACTATCTCAATTACTCTGTAATTGGTGGGGAGCCAGGAAAGCTTCATTAGCTACTTATTTTTTTTAATATTACACGGACCCAGCGAGCGTTTAGATGTCAATACATCTGTCGGCACACCCCTTCACAACGATGCATCAACACGTTAATGGCCAATGGTCTGACTTTTCCTCACAGGTGGAAGGATGCATGAAACAGACACAGAGGAATACATTCGCAAGTCGCAGCATGTTACTACATATAGTAAAGTGTCAGAGGATTATCTGATAGTACCTCATGATGTTTCCATTGAGCATTCAGCGAATGGAAGCATCATTGACACAACTTAATTACAAAACCAGTCTCAACTTTACTACCACGATGTGAGCAGGAGGAAGCTGAAGAACTTTAGTTGCATGGTGACTATTCGCGGAGAAAGCCACATTTCAAGTGAGTGGCCGAGTCTAAAAACGTAAGTGTATCATTTGGAGTACTGAGAGACCACACGTCTCTTACGAACTCGAACAAGGCGGCCCTAAAGTAAAAGTGTGGTGCGGATTGATCCGTGAGAAACTCTACATTCCATTCTTTTTTGCGGAGGAGAATGTTCAGGCTGTTAATTATCTGGATATGCTCCAGTAGCTTGTACTCCCTGAATTATATCAGGTGGGATACTGCACACCTCTATCTTTCAATAGGACGGCGCTCCATCACATTGGGTTCTCACAGTGCGGGATATACTCCAGCAGTTGGTACTCCCTCAATTACAGCAGGTGGCGTACTGCACACCGTTCTCTTTCAATATGACGGCGCCACTCTCATAGTACGAGTTCATTTAAGCCAAGCATTCCACAATAGCTGGTGCTTCAGTGGTGCACCCATCCCATGGCCTGCGAATAGCATGAAATTAACGTCTCTAGATTTTTTTGTGAGGGTACATCAATTCATCGGTGTACACACAAGACCACAGAATGAAGTAAACCTACGATGGAGGGTTACAGAAGCCTTTGAACAGATCACTTCAGAAAACCTGCGTACCACATGGTGCAACATGTCCGCGCAATTTTATCTATGAAACAACAGCAATGTCGAGAATGTTGACTACTAATGGGCTGAGGACATGAAACATCTGACTTTCCTACACAAATATGTTTATTAACAGGCAATAAATGTAAATACTTTCATACATTTGCTTTTCTGATACCTCGAACTGATCACTATATTGTGTTATGTAGTACACTGTAGAGGGAGTTTGTTAACATATTTTGTTATTTTAGTACATGAAGATACTTTAATTTTTTGATAATTTATTAACATAGTTGAATACAAATGATTTCTTACAAAATTAATTTTCCGAATACGATATTTGATACAAACTCTTTTTAACAATGTGACAAATAATCTAGAGGGGAATAACATGCCATAGAATGTTACTTGCGCTTAAATATATGCTGTACTCGTACAAAACTTATATTGAATTTTAACTACCGGTTCTTTTTCATCAACATTTCGTGTTGTAAAATAGATTTATCAAGATATTTCAAAATTTGAAAGTTAACAACAAAGTCAATTGTACTTATGAGAAAACGTGCATTAACCTATAGATAAACTTCCCTAATCATATCACGCATTTGACAGATCTCCGCTTATGCCTTGAGGCCAATGACGCTAGGAAACTCCAGAATGCAACATGATTTATTTTGGGTAGCCAATTTATTATTATTTTTATATTTCTGTACCTAGGTGTAAAATGTTTTCATTAAAAATAAAGTATATATGCCTTTTAAGAATCTTGAAGATGTATTCCATCGTGTGGTGGAAACAAACTTCCTAGTTATTAAATTCTTGAAATGGGTTTATCAAAACAGCATTCGAAATTAGGGGTGTATACCCTTAGACATAAAAAATGAGTAACTGTCAGAACCCCATTAGGAAAACTTCGGAAGCTTTCCCTAAAGCTGGAGCTCACAATACATGTTTTCATTTCGTGTTCAAGATATGCCATAAACATGTGTTTGATGACTCTGATTGCTAAGCAGACAAAATTACCTGTCTTGTAACAAGAGTGGCAAATTTTAAAGTAAAATTCATTTTTAATTTACAGCAATTAATATTTATTTTAATGAAACATCTTTATTTCAATTTTAAGGCATTTATGCTCAAACAAAAAATAACAAAATAATCATTTTCGTTTTCAGAATAAAAACTAGATCAATAAATTGTCTAAAGTGAAAGCTAAAAGTGGAACATAAATTTCCTTTATTTAATTTAAAATAATTAATAATTTAATATTTATTTTGAAAACAAAGATAGCTATATTTTTGTCTGTGTGTGTATGAGGATAAATGCTTTAAAATTTAAATAGGACTTTGCAATTGAAACTACATTATCTGCGTGTTTTTTACTCCCAAAAATAAATAAAACAATTCAGGCATTCTTAAGATTTGTTCTAATTGCTAAAAACGTGTTTTTATCTACTCGACTATCAGCGCAGTATGTCTGCTTTGGAAAACTCTTATGTGACTGGTGATGTAGGAAACATGCAGTAAATCGAGCATTGAACCGAACAGAACTTAAACAAATTAACGCATTGATAGTCTTTATTTATTTATTTTATCTTAGGGTGTACAAACATAGAATATTTTCTTCTGAATAAATAAACGTACTTATTTCTCATTGTTGGGCAAAATAGCTACATATTTATACTGGAGCATCGAGGTTCTAAATTAAATCTTTTTTTTTTCATTTAATGCTTTCAAAATAGCACAATAAATTAATCTACTTAATTAAAAATAAAGCATTGTATATGAAAGCAAGATATATTCTGACATATGTTCTAAATAAATATTATCTACATTGCACATAATTTCTTGATTTTGAAGTCTGAATACTCCACAGTGAATCGTAATAAATTAATTAGTGTCCCGGTGGGAGACTATTTAAGAGATACGTTTAAAAACTTTGGGTTTGGTTCAAATTTCATGTTCATTTATAATCCTCTCTCTCTCTCTCTCTCTCTCTCTCTCTCTCTCTCTCTTTCTGTGCTAAATAAAAGGTTTCTTCTAAGTTCTAAAATTAGGGTAAGTAAGCAAAGTTATGCACCACAAAGAGATTCTTATAAATGCCAATCCAAGTATTTAAATACATTTTAAACGAATAAATGGAAATTGAAATTTTCAGAAAAAAAAAAATACCTTCACTTAACACATCACAGCACCTGATGGAAGTGACTGCAGCTTCCTTTCAGGCGCATGTTGAAACTTGTTCCTGATAAGGCATACAAATGTTCTGCATCTCATTTCTAGTGTTATCCTTTAAGTCTAAGTCCTGCGGGATTTGTTATGGCACACTCTTTCTTTGATACTTAAAAATGTATATATTTTTCACATTTCCTTTCTCCGTTTATATAACAATTACTAAAATTAAATGTGTGCTCAGTGTTTAAAACTTTCTCTTTAATATAAAATAAATCTATTGGCATAGGTTTTTAAATCTTTAAGCTATTATTGCTTAAACGTTTTATTGTTATGTTTACGTCAAAATGTTTGTAAAACAATTCTCAGGATATTGAACTTTGCGAATATTTTGTTATTATAAAGGTAACATTAAACAAACTTAACATCAATAAATAATATGCGTACATTTTTGTGGGGATTTTTGCGGGATTTTCTGTTTTTGAAAATTCAATGCAAAAGGCACTTATTTTACCACAAAGTTTTAATTTAATTAATGGATATAAAATAAAGCCTGAGGCCCAGACTGTTACTCTCAATAAGAAGAATGTTTATTCAAAGTTTCATGCATTTATCTTGAAAGCTGTACAGTTTATGACGTAAACCGTTTTGGCAAAACGAGCAAAAAATTTACAGAATAGTGCTCGACAGTTGTAGTCCTAATATAAAGCTTGCGTTCTCTTTTCAGCAGCATTTTGCTGTATTGTTTTTAAATCCCGTTTATTCTTGCACAACAACAAATTTGCCACACTACTAGATGAATGATGAATAAATTAAAATTTCCTAATTACGGAAAAGGTCAGGGCTTGAGTTAATTTAAAAGGTGGAATTGTGATAGCAAGCTAAAATATTTTCATTTGTAACTCATCCAATTTTTTAGATATTTAAATAATACTTTCACTGACTTAAAACTAAAAGATGGTTTCAAATTAAAATGCCAAAAATGAAAAGTTAATGTTTAACCCTTTTAAGTTAACTGTACAAAAATTATTCTGGGCGACCATGGCGGCCACAAGTTTTTGGAGATGATATGTGCTCTATAAAACTGGATTATCGCCATTGGCTCAGTTGATGTAAGAAATTTCGCTCCGTCTTGCTGGAAATAACCGTGTGTAATTGCACATTGTCAAGTTAAACAAATTCTATGAAAATCCGCAAATATGCAGCGATGTTCAGTGACTTTCTAACGAAAATGAGACCGACGCGTCTCACAATTTTGTTTCCTGTGAATGAAAGAGCAATTTGTGACATACATGAGGATTTCGGTAGTTTAAATCCTGGAATGTTATGAGTCAGTAACCCAATGGTTTTAATTCTTAGTATCGGAGGAGGATATTTTGGATCTTCAGTTTGCTCAAAACTGGGCACCTACGGGAGGAAGGGTTGACGTGCGGAATATACAGGGCGGTCAGGATCCACGGACGTAGACCGGTTCTTTACAATGTTTGCAGATACAACTCCGACACCAGTGGAGTCCCCTTCCTAGGAGATCGAGGCCCTCAGAAGGCCCGCTTCATACCAGACGCGGGGCAGACACCTTCCCAAAGAGCAAACCACGTCATGCTGCACCAGCCAACCTCCACATTTGAACCCAAGACCTCCCCAGTGCAGTCCAAAGTGTTACGTCGAACACATTCTTCCACAGAGTACGCCATTTAGTTTAACTTTTTTAGTTCTTCTGTTTCCTCCTACCATCCACAAACAATTCAAGTAGTTTATTGTGTTCAATATAGGTGCAGGCTTGTTTCCTGAAAATCTAATAGATTTCCATTCCTTCGTTTAAGATTTATAACGGATCTTTAAGGTTAGTTTTATAAGTATCAGCCTTATAAGTTATGTTTTAGTTTCTCTTGCCTAAAGTAAAAATCTATAAAACATTTCAGTTAAGTAATCATTTAATTGTCTTTTGTTACCACTGTAGTAAGTAGTAGTAACGCGAGAAATATATATTTCTTTGGTGCACTAGAGGACAAAGTTTGCTGCACCAGAATATTTGCAATACTAATACCAAGATCTGAAATATATCATGAAAGGTAATGGCCGTAGGTTGACGCCCTTTTGCCATGTATTGCATTTGTATTTATTCTGTTTCCAATTATCAGGTTCCACCTGAGTGGCTTTATGAGTATCTTTTTGGAACATTAAGCTTAGCCTTTCTGCAGATATAGTCTGGCGAGTCAAGATGAAAATCACCAATGCCAAGCTTCTCCAATTACATAATCACCTACCTTCATCCTTTGCCTATGTACCTATGTACACTTCGTGAACTACAACACATCTAAGGAATTATGTGGAATATCTAGAGAAATCTAGATAAATAAACAGAGATGTTTTTTCATTGTTTTCCCCTAAGACTGTAAGAACCATTAATTTATGCCTGGTTTTTAATCTTTCTGGTCCATATTTAAGGGTAAATGCATTCTATCAGTTAGATATTTAGCAATAGAACACTCTCGGCTGGGGATAATACAAGTATTACAGTATAACTGTTCTTTCTGCCTTTTCCTCTATATATTTTGTCCCCTATTTAATTCTCTTGTAATTATTCTAACCTACTTCCTTCGAGTGATCAGTATATTTCTCTCCAGTAGGCGCGGCATCAAGAAAACAGATTAATGATTAAGTATATTAACGAATTAACAAATTAACTTGGCACAGCAAGCCTCGTGAAACTTTGTATTTAAGTACTCGCACAGTTTTATGAGCTACTTTCAAGTAAGTTTCCAGCAATATGAACGGATTAATACTGGCTCCTTTAGTTTCTAATTTTGATAACAAAAGATTTTAATGTGCTAAATGAAGATGAATTTTACTATTTAGCAAATAAATGTACGCTCTGAATTTCAGTATCAATGAAGATTTTATATACATACATATACTAACATGTTGTAAGTAGTCCAAGAAAAGGTATGTACACTTCTCAGTAGAGAGCCATTGAAGTGCCCTTTCGTTATACTGTAATTCTGTAACTGATTTTTATTTGCACTGGTAGAAGCAGTCCAGACCTTACCAGTTATATCAGGAATTCCCAACCGGTGTGCCCCGAGATCAGCCAGGGGTGACGAAAGATATTTTGGGAATAAACAAAAATATAGTAGGAACTACTTAAAAAAAATATATATTAAATTACAGTATATCAATTACAGGTCTTTGTTTTGATGAAGAAGAGGAAGACGAATCATTATTTGGGTTTCATCACAGGTATCCAACCCAGGGATTAATAAGAAAATGACGGCCCGTAAATTGAACAGTTTTATTTTATGTAGTTTCGGGAAATGTTCCTTGCGGGAAAATAGTAATATCCTAGGTGGGGATCAATACCCGAGTTATTAGAACATCCACACAGAAAACACTAATATATTGATCACATTTAAAATATATTGTACAATGGTACAAAGAATAACTAAGCTTCAGTACGTTGAAAACACAGTTACAATGAAATCACTCATACTACGCGAGCTCACAATAAAAACAATCAAATCCAAAACAAAAAGTGGACGACTTAGCCTTGGGGACGATGTGTTGCTTCGTTGTCAACTGTCAGGCCTGATGTCAAACATTTGTGTTCTCAGCACCAATCACTAATCTCACATTAATAACACAAAATTTGTATTAATGATTAACAGTTCCATTCTAGTCTTCTACTTTTGAAATTGTATTTGTTTAATTTAATTATTCATAGTCAGTGTATATTAAATATGTATACAGTATATTTCGTCCAATGGCTGGCCATAAATTGTATGTTAAGTTGTTATTAAAAACGAACTGTATTTTTATGTTTGTTATGGTGTGTTTATTTGTACATCATTTAGCACATTAATGTATCACAGTGAACATTAAAAATGTAAAATAATTTAACATTTTCCTATTTTAAAAAACTTAACAGGGGTGCCCCGAATTTCTAATCACACTCCCAATGGTGCCGCGAACACAAAAAGTTGGGTATCACTGAGTTAGGTAATGGTTCCTGGCAATGGCTGTAGAAAAAAATTCATTGCATCAGAAGAAAATAAACAACTATTTAACTATCTTCCATCTCCTTATAAGAAAAGATATCACTCCCCAGAGAAAAAATGAAAAGTGCTATAAACAAAAACATACAGATTCACAAGGGATGTCATAAAATTTTCAATTGTGTAAATAAAATATTAAATAAAATGCAAGTCAGTGCCTGTAATGTAAAAATTAGTGCATGAAAATGCCGAAGTCAATTGCGAAAAAAAAAAAAATTTAAATCACCTATTATCAGTGTAGACTTTACGATTATGGGAGAAATTTATTCTATGTTTTGTTTATTAGAGTAATATAAAAAGTTTATTGGCCATTTTTTTTAATTATCTTAACGAAATCGTAAAAGGCTACCTTAACACAGTGTCATCCAGTTGCTTGGTACAGCAGAGCTATCCCGGTAATCTCCAACCGGCTGCCTCACGTAAGTCTGTAAGTTACGGCACTATCGGCGATTGAGAGAACAGAATAGATACACACATTATTATGAATAGTAGCATGAATAAATAAACCTATCGGGTTAAATTTGTAGAATCGTTTGGCAGTTTAAAATTTGTGCACGTTACTAAAAATGAAAACGTTGAAGTTCAGACGCTATATGGTGACTTGTAGAGTCTAAACAAATTCTGACTCATACATTACAACTTTCACCCTGAAAATCTGCCAACTGGTATGTAGTTTTGCAATTCGCGTGGAATTTGCGGATTTTATTTGTATATCATGGGCTAGGTTCTGGTAGAGATTGTTCTAATCCATAACATCAAGTATTTGTTTTTTTTTTTAAATGTGACATATTCAATGTATTTTCTTGCCCAAAACTAAGTCTCTAGTTTTGAAATCGTTGACTATTTTACAAATTATTCTCATATTAAATGGGTAAACTTTAAGAAGCTCATTATGTTTCAGAACCACGAGACTCAAACTGCATACCCACGCTGAGAACGTTACACTCATTAGCATTGCACGCGAGATCTACTGACTCCGACCCGACTGTAACTGACCTTGACTCGCGTTTAGTCACTGATTACCAGGGGCACTCTGCACTCTGCCTCGAAAGCGAGGCTCACTCATGAAATAGTACAATACAAACATATTACTGAAAGTGCTCAGCTATATGAGGGCGTTCAATAAGTTATCTGTCCTAGTACGTTATTATCACTGCTAGAGAGTTGAACTTGAACGTGCAGGTTGGGACATGTCTTGGCTTGAAACAATTACACATCAGTCTGCGAAACTGAAAATGACAATTGAAATGTCGTGCGGATCTACAGTAAAAGTGATTTGGTGATTACATTCCTCACAAAGGGAGGGAAGAAGCCTAAGTAATCCAAGTATGAATTCCGTACATGTAAATGATAGACCTTCCAACTACCAACTGAAAATTTAGGCCAAGCAATAGAGGGCCGGAAGTTTATTGAATATGACCTTCCACAAGACATCGTGTAAAAGCATCTTTATAACAAATGTTTCAACAAGTGTAAGCTACGATTATGCAAGATGACCATGTCATGGAGTATGTAATATTCCGTGAATAGTCTTGTCACGTGTTGTTTGTCAGCTATGGGTTTCTTAGAAGTTTTGATTAAATGAGAGCATTTCTTTTACGACATCAGACATATGTTGCAGTATTTTTAAGTAGGTATCACTGAAAAGAAGTTTTCTCTTTGTGCTACTAATTAATATATGTAGTAACCGTGATATCTAAAATTAAAAGAAAATAAGTACAATGAGAACAATGAGCGAAAGAAAATATTGCCGGCTTTCTTTTCTTTCCTCTCTTTGTTTCATTATTAAGAAAGAATAACAGCTTGCTTAGTTTGTTTATAATTACAAACAGAAACTAAAGAAACAAAAGTAGAATAAATAAAAACCTGAATGACCTGTATGCACGTTGTATAATATTCCACTTGACACCAATTATACTTACAAAATAACAAATCTTTTTTATTTACTTTCCTTTTGCACGTGCACTAGTACTCTTCCGCTGACATATTTCAATCACCTGTTTTTAAAACCATTTGGAAAATGAAACTTGTGCTTAAGAAGCTAATGATATGGTTCTAATATGTTAACTTTGAAGACAGATGGGTAGATATCTAAAAGGAACACGCTATTTCACATGCATGACACAAAAGCGGAGTTAATGCACCTTTTGAATTGCCTATAATTAAATGTCTGTTATAGTTGCATTTGACATAGCTACTCTTATATCATTCTTGTCTTATTAAAAAAGTAACAACACTTTATTCAACAGCAAACGAAAATCAAGATACTGAAATTCCAGTATGAATATTCTTATTAACGTATTTTATACATTCAAATTATTAAAAGCTTTCACAATCTTTCGCCAAATAAAGTCATATTTTTTCTACTAAATGAGATAACAATAAATGCATTTTTAAACAGAATTATGCAAAATTTGACCCTAAAGTTATAGATTATGCGTGTACATATTGCCTATGGAATGAATCTCTTGAACGTTCAACAATAGTCAGTCGGCCATATATGTTTATATATTTACCGGGAATGTATTTACCTTGGCACAGGTTTTCATTGTAAAAATCAGTTAATGAAAAGGTTTTCCGTGCTCTTCCCCAAAGTTTTTCGTAGATAAATCTAATCCTAAATAAAAAAAAATAATTTTGATAGATAATTTGTTTTGTTATGTTTCCAAATTGCCAATAAAAACATATTTGAATGATTGCCAGGCTTCTTTTTCCAGTGAATGTAACAGTTCTTCAAACTTTTCATCATCAATTAATGCCCGTATTTATCGCAATATAAATAATTCTTCTTTCCGTATCATATCTCTAATTTTGGAAAAGTTAGGTTTCAAATGCATAAAAGAGCTGAATTTCTATCCAAATTAAACTTTTTCAGAATTAATAAGCAGATGCATTTCTCTCTCCAGGCTTGAAAGAAACTCGATCCCGTGTAGTGCTGTCCCATTCATGCTTGAAGCAACAAAGTGTGTGAACTCCAGTTGCAAACTAAATTATAAGTAAAGATGTAAATATAGAAAAACCATGGAAACGTTGAATACAAAAATTCTGATATTTTCAGATTTTCCACGATTTATTTGAAATATTTGAAAAAATAATTTTTTATAATTTTCCGGATCTAATATATATATATATATATATATATATATATATATATATATATATATAAGCACTGAGGGGGAATTAAATAAAAATTACAGTATTTTTTTCATTTCAATGTGAATATAATTATCAAAATGTTGTCTTAAATGCAAAGGCCAATATAACTGCAATACAAGTCGTGTGTACCTAGCGAAGGTATGTTAGTGTATTCAGGTATTCGATATTTACGTTTTCTCAATTGATTGATTGATTTTTTTTGATTGATTTATTTATGGACGTTCTTTAACATCTCAGGTCATCAGCGTCCCATTCAACTCAGGGCGTGAAACGGCCGACAAATTTTGCTCAGAGGCCTCTCTTTCAGGCTTGAGGTTCTTTTTCGTGCCGCAAATGTACGACACGGGACCCACGGCTTTACTTCCCTTCCGAAGGAAGCCATACTTAGGATTTTTACGCCCGAAAAAATCCATTGGTCCTGGCCGGGTTCGAACCCGCGATCTTGGTTTTCTCAATTGACATAATATAATAATAATAATAATAATAATAATAATAATAATAATAATAATAATAATAATAATAATAATAATAATATGCATAACTTGCCTTTTGAAAGGGAGGAAAAAAAGTAATATTTAACTTTAATGTTTGTTTTCACAATTTAAAATGATGGCATGGAAACTTTGAAAAATGTTAATACAGATGTTACTTGCAAATATTTTATAACCGTGTATAAATTTCCTGGAATCTCGGCCACTGGATGAAAACTGGATTTAGTCGCAGCATAAAAATTTGGAAGAAACAGCTGGCAGGGGGCATCATTGAACCAAGGATAAATTATAATACTAAATAATGGTTATCTCCGTGCTTTACAGTCACTGCCAAAACAAACTACGTTCCCAGAAAACCCAAATTCAAGTCAAGCTAAAAGTGAAAGGCAAGAAGTTTGTAACACGGGAAGGATGACGTCATATAGTCGACGCCATTAATACTGGTTACTAAAGCGCTCTTCTGACCAATAGGAAAAGACCACAATGTTATCAAATAGCGATTAGTGAACGAATGGAGGAAAAGGGAAAAGGCAAAATAACCAAATGGCGAAATCGAAAAATAGGAACAATTGCCAAATATTGACATGAAATATAGAGAGTTCGCAAGCTATGTCTGCCTGACAAAACACTTGTGCTTTGTTATTGCATATAAATCTTTCCGTAGAAAAAATGAATGCCATCAAAAGAAACTATTGGGATAATTTCGAACTTCCAATTTTACCTCCCTAGTGCTAAGGTATAATTTTCAACTTTTTGGAGATTTCTCCAGTTATGTTTCCCACGCTGCAGTTTCTCTAAAACAATTTCATATTTCCATAATTATTTTTGACACGAATGACACTCTCTACTGAGTTAAGCTATGGGAGAACCTTAGTTTAGTTATTACTAAATTCTTAGATATTTTGTTTGTGTAAACTTAATTGTTGTTTGTTGAAATAAAAATTCATCATTCATACTGGTAGAGCAGTCTTCTAACTATTGATGAATCTGTGAATAACCGGTCATTCATCCGGCTGTTGTTAGTGTCTAATAACCTTCAAAACAGCACAAACGTTACAAAACACCACGTCATTATCTTCAAAGAAATCACTTTTGATATCACTATGGCGGCAACGATAAATAAAATTATCTGTATCCTTAGTCAGAAGATCTAATTCTTTCAGCTTGGAACTTACAGGCAGGAGTAGTTTTTTTTTTTTTTTTGACATATTTAAAACATGTATAAAATTGTTAAGGTCCATTTGAATTAAAAAGGAAAATCTAATTCCAAAAGCAAAAACTCACATATAGCTTAATATTTAAAAAAAATAACATGAAGCAAGGGAAAAAAATGTTAAAATTAAGTAATTATTCATAAGTTCTTAACCCATTTGACTACCAATTTAATACAATTGTTGTTTCATAGCTCATATTGTCATCACGAATCTGAGTTAAGGTAATGTTGGATATTTAGGCATCATTGTATAAGATAGGCTTCATTCGTTGTGTACTACTTTGGGTGTGATCCCTGTAAGTAAATAATTCCTTTTGTCGATTCTTAGGTTCCGTGCAAATCACGGGATTGCAAACTGCATATAGCGTAAACCAGTTTTCCATCCAGCGAGAATGTCGGTCCTGGTGGTCTAGTGGTAACCATGCTTGCCTCGTAGACCCAAGGTCGCGGATACAAACCTTCAATGTCGATGACTTTTAAGACGTAAAAATTCTGAGTAAGGCTTTTTTCGGAAGGGAAGTAAAACCGTTGGTACCGCGTCATACCTGAACAAAATTTATCGGCCGTTTCACACCCTGAATTGAATGGAACGTTAATGACCAGAGAGGTTAATGAGCATCCTTAAATAAAATAAACCTAATCCAGTGAGAAACCTACCCCATAATAGGCAGAATAGGCAGCATATTATATAAGTTACTCAAATTCTATTAAGATCACCCACTTTGCCCCCGAAGTGCGGTTGGTAGCACTTTTTTATGAGTGGCGAGAAGTTCTGTCTTTGACACTTAATATATTTTGCAGAAATTGTCAGGGATTTAAACTTTTCTTGGCAATATTGGACAGAATTTGGCACTATAATAAAAATTAAAAAAAAGGACATTACAAACCTTAGGAGGAACAAAATCGTGTTCACATGCCCTAAACCAGCAGATTGTTTTCAAGCTCAATATGTCTCGACATGAATAAATGTGCACATTGTTGACTCTTTGCGATTCAGCACAGCAAAGCACATTTATTGTTGAATAAAAACCAAAATAAATATAGACGATGAACACAAAAATTCCAAAATAAAAAAAAAACAGAAAAACCATACCCGAAAACAATTTCCGATTGTATATTTATTTAAATCTAGTACCAAAAAGTGCACTGACATTCACAAAGCGCTTACGTTTGTTGTTTTGACTTTTCATGTCGGTAGTACATAGCCACATTGCTGTAAAATGTGACCTCAATATAGCAGTTTACTGGGATAAACAGGGATTTCGCTAACTCTCTTTACCACAAAGCGCTCGCGAGCTATGTGCGATGCGGCAAATGCTAGGAAGATTTCACGGCCGGCGGCTGCCGTAAAGAAAGCTTCTTAAATATTAAAAAAATACTAATCATACTAAGGCGCTATATTGGGGCCCTTTTTTCTGTTTACATATAAATGCTTTTTATATTTTCCCATTTTCATTTGATATTTTAAAATACATAAAATGAATGCATGGCGTTTAACGCCCGTTTTTGCTACAGAGGCACCATAGGCGATTAAAATACATAGGCAACAATAAAGCAATCTACTGCCCATTATAATTGTAGAACGTTAATAGAGATGTTGGAAAGAGAATGAACCTAAAATTTTCAGCCTCTCAAGTTGCACGTTTTTATTATATTACACATTTTTATATATATATATATATATATATATATATATATATATATATATATATAAAGATATCACTGAGTTCAACATTTCTGGCTTCATTGCTCTATAACCGCTAAAACTTTTGGAGTAAAAGCGAACCGAACATATAAAAGAAAATGGAGCTAAAAATCTGAGAAAAAGTGATTGCTCTTGTATAAGTCCTCTCGGTTTCCGGGTTTCGCCGCATCTTAGCGATGTTCTTGCTGACGTTTCACACATACTCTGTTGTGCTTCCTCAGAACCTATTCTGATGAGCAAGCAAGAGCATTACGTCTGCAAGAATATTTATTACTAAGATACTACGAAACCCGGAAGCCGACAGGAGTTATATTGACACCAGCCGCGAACATTTGAGACTACATTGTTGCTCTTGTGACTATGTGAGAAAGATTTCTCTAACAGTTAGATAGGATACTCCTAATAAAAGTGAGGTGATGTGGGTTATTGGTCACCTGAGCGAGGCTGCTTGTTGGGGAAAGTGCAGCCGTGGTAACACGAAAAGATGTCGCGTGTAAAGAAGGTTTTTTTATTTTAGTATTTATATTTATACTGAGGCCATAAAATTATACCAATTTAAAACTGACAATAATAAGTATTAACCTGTCTTGAAAATGATGTCCCTCAGCGGCAATACATTGCCGGCATCTGTGTAGGAAATCCTTGTGTGCATTTCACTTAAATTTTCTTCCGTAACAACACGGCGGTTCCGAACACGTTTTGCGTCATTACTAGATTTTGTCTCTCGTAACTTTTTAACAAGTTCGTGAACAGTTTCACTATGTGCAACAGGTTTGTCAGAATATTTTCTTGCAACTCGCCTTAAAGCTTCTCTGCAAGAATCTGATTTAACACATTTATCGTAAATAAAAATCCGTTCTTTATGACTATAAATTATGTAGTGCATTAACAAGCGAATATCAATTGCCACACAATGAAAGCGTCGAGTAACATTTCCCCTCTCGCTAGTTGACAAATACTCCTTCAAACTAAGTACATGCTGCTATGTACATATGCATTATACTCGTATGTTTCCACTAGACAGCCTTGTTCTGCCGGCCCCTAATTCAAATAACCTCATTGTACTACAATATGACTATGTACCGTACATAAATATTATAGTAGTTTAACATGTAAGTAATCCTATTAACCCTGATTTCATTCGTGATATAGCCCAA
This sequence comes from Metallyticus violacea, assembly GCA_030762175.1. Classification (NCBI taxonomy): domain Eukaryota; kingdom Metazoa; phylum Arthropoda; class Insecta; order Mantodea; family Metallyticidae; genus Metallyticus; species Metallyticus violacea. The sequence continues at coordinate 211,646,607 of CM060846.1, read as the reverse complement.
TGATTAGAATTATAAGAATATAATTCTTAAATAAATCATTACGCATGGCTATAAAAAAATTGTGTAGGTACTTAATATGATCATGGATGTCCCCTGGCTGAGATTTTCCAGGTTTTTCTCAGTCCTTATAAATGGCAAATGCTGGGGAGGTACCCAGCAACTTATGTCTGGAGCTCTACATTCCTTAAAAAAATAAAATCCTTTGCCAAATTTATCATTTCATCTCATGTACCATAAGTGTCCCCTGCCTGTGGTGCTTCAGTAGTAAAATGGTAGTACTTAAACACTATTAAAACACTTAGGTGACTGCTGGAAAAGTGCAAAGGCAGTTCTGTTATGTCACTACGTTATCACATCGATACTAGTCCCCACGCTATAGTCGGTCCTGGTGATCTAATGGTAATCATACTTGCCTCGTAAACTCAAGATCCAGGGTTCAATCCCGGCTAGGGTTCATGAATTTTTTCGGGCGTAAAAATTCTAAAAATGACTTTCTTTGGAAGGGATAAAAAGCCGTGGGTCCCTTGTCGTAGATTTACGGCACGTAATAGAACCTCAAACCTGAATGAAACTTGATTAAAAGCTTGAGCAAAATTTATCGGCCGTTTAGGCCATATATTAAATGAAACGCTTATGGCCTGAGATGTTAAAGGATATCCATAAATAAATAATAAAAAAGTAATGGGTTATTTACAAGTTAAAGTATACATATATAAGAGAAAAATATTTATCATACAACGAAAGCGCCACGGGTGGCCGAGGTCGTTAAGTCTCGGACTCGTGAGCGGGAGGTCTGGGTTCGAATACCGCCAGGACCATCCTTCCTGACTGAGGTTTTCCTCAGTCCTCATAAATGGCAAATGTCGGGGAGGTACCCTAAACATACGCCTGGAACGATTCCTTCCTTAAAAATAAATCCTTTCCCAATACATAATTTCATTTCATGTATCACCAGTGTACATCGCCTGTGGTGCCTCTGTAGCAAAAACGAGCGTTAAACACATTCATTCATTTCATACAACGAAAACATTTTTCATAATAGTAAAGCTTGTCGATTCACATGTAGCATTTTATTGTTCGAGTTGTGCTCGTATATGACTGTACCGCGAGAAGGTCAGGTTTGATGTTATCCGTACCACTAGCGCTCCACTCGCCTTATTCGAGTTAAAACTTTTAAATTGTTCATTAGCTTCGCAATTGTAACATGATTGCGTTGAGGGAATATCGCACTGCATGCTTTTACGTCCATCACTGTCATAGCTACGTCGTCATTTACTTTGATGGTCACATCATTTATGTCAATATTTGTGTAGATCTGTTCAATAGTCTTTCTCTTTTACGCATAGCTCGGACTATCTTTTCATCCATTGAATTCTGATAGGTCTGCGATACCAATGTGTTGAGGGACGAGGATTTTGCTATATAATCAAAATAAGAATATTATTGGCCTACTTGGTAAAATAGCGGATTTGACTTCACACTTACAAACACATGACCGTCGCTATAAGTGCAGACTCTCAGACAACTATTACGTAACACTGGATTGCACCTGTCCGCAATCACATTCTACGCTCTATTAGCTTTCTTTGGAAGGTAAACTCATTGTTGCTTTCAGCTGGAAAATTGTTATTACTAAACGGGAATTCACTTCTTTATAGTAATTGTTTTTCGAATATCTAATAATTAAACAAAGGCTTATATTTACGTTTTGATATTTCTGTTCGTTTTTAAAAGGCAATTCCTGACTTTAAATTGCACTAGCAATCAGACTACCTACAAAACTTCGTTTTATTAGCATAAAAATTAAGAACATTCAAATTCAAAATGTTTTACCAGAGTGCTTATTGAATTAAAAATAGTTTAATAACAAATTTAGAAAGCCCAATGATTAGTTGTTAACCAGGTACCTTAAGCAAAAATGGTCAGAAAGGAAATTTAAAATATGCATCTTTACGGGGTTTTCAAAGTTATGAATCGCTGTGGACTGGCACGACCTTGTCCCTGTAGGACTTGGGTTCAGCTACGGACGCAAGATAAAAATAACTGCGTATGAGGTGAAGCATTTTCGTCGAAGGAAGAAACTTTTAAAGCACCCAAGATGCAGCGAAAAGGCGAACTTATATAGCTAACATCTATTTATAGCATAACAACAGATAAATATATTTCGGTATACTTATAGATACTAAAGTATTGCAAGGAAGAACAGGTTACTATCGCAGATGGAGTGATTAATAAGTGCTGTAACAGAGTGTCAAGAACCGTACAATTTTTGGTTTTCAATAGTTTTTGTATCACTTGTAATAAGACTTTCTGGTACTCGCTAATGGAATAAATAATTTACTTCCTATTTCTTTTCTTCCGCATTCTTTGATATATATGTTTAGGTTGTTAATTAGTGAACAAAATATACATGAGCCACACAGTTCGAAATGCACATGCGCACAGATTTACAGAAGAAACTTTATAGCGTATTCTAAAATTTGTCACCGACATTAAACAATTATTTATTAATAAAATTACGTGAGTCAGACATTTTTGCAACGGTATATGATTGACAATAGTTCAAAATAAATGAAACGTAAAACTGTACCGTAATAATAATAAAAATATATGTATGAAATATCTAATTGTTTGACCAAAAAGTAAATACTTTAATCCCATTATATAAAAAATATCATAACATTAGTACCAATGAAGACACTTGTCAAGTATTTTCAAGAGCTCTAATGACCAAAACGGTAACCAATATCTCTAAAGACTTATGACTGGTCGAGTCTTTTTCCAGGTTTTCTTCGGTCCTCATCAATGGCAAATGCCGCGAGGCACCCTAGATTTATACTGCAGCGATTTCTTTTGCCAGAGATTATTTCACATCTCATCATTTCATATCCTGTATCATGAGCAGAATAAAAATAAGAACAAAATTGCCAAAAATGAAATCCACACCACTAATAAATGAAATGAACCATACAGTAGACTATTTCACAAAAAACTGCAAGAAGTTTCACCCTGTTCTCTGGCAAGTAATGTACCGTCTGCCAGTGAGAATGCTTTTGAACGATAAAATGCTGCGCTCTGCATCACATGATGTGAAATAAATAAACTTATATCATGCTACGTTATGTGGCTTTAGGTTCGCTGGAATATATTTTGCTTTACCCTCTAACCATTGGAGTTCCACTTAGTTTCCAAACAGTGAACTTGATATCCGATGTCATTCTTAGATCACGTGATTTACCTTTCGCGTTTGTTAAGAAGAGCATCCATTTTATAAAAAATATAAACCGTGCCAAAAAGAAGCTTTAATTATTCAGAAATTATGAAAGTACTATTTTTTTTTTTTTTTTTTTTTTTTAAATTTCTCAAGTTAAGTGAGTCGCAAAGGTGTAGTAACACTATGGCACAGGAAAACACATATTAGTGATATATTTTCCACTGAAATTACTTTCATTTCCGTACACATAATAAATAAGTTTACTCGGCCCCTAGTTACATTATTTGCATAACACGATTTTCCCACCAGTCGAAACCTGAAGAGCCACTTACACTTTCTTTCGGCATCTTGATGAAGACTGGCCGTTTTAAATAAAATAACGCAGGATGCGAAGTGGATATCATGTTGAATACAGGCTTACTGATTTATCAATTACCAGAATGTACTACATAGGGAATGACCAGTCTCCACCAGAATACCGCCACGGGTGGCCGAGGTTGTTAAGGCGCGGACTGGAAACGGCAAGTCTGGGGAATAAACCTTAGTCCTCATAAATGGCAAATCCCGGGAAGGTACCCTAAAACTTAGCCCTGGAATGTTTCCTTCCTTAAAAATTCTTTCCCAATATATCATTTCATCTCATATATCATCAGTGTCCACCGCCTGTCATGCCTCAGCAGTGATTTATTTATTTTTTATTTATTTATTTATGGACGCTCTTTAACATTTCAGGTCATCAGCGTCCCATTCAATTCAGGGCTGAAACGGCCGACAAATTTTGCTCAGAGGCCTCTCTTTCAGGCTTGAGGTTCTTTATCAAGCCGTAAATGTACGACACGGGACCCCCGGCTTTACTTCCCTTCCGAAGGAAGCCATTCTTAGGATTTTTTACGCCAGAAAAAACCCATCGGGCTCCTGGCCAGGATAAAACCCGCGACCTTGGGTCTAGAAGGCAAGTATGGATACCACTACACCTCCAGAACCGACTCCTCAGTAGTGAAAATGGGCGTTAAAGCTAATTAAATAACTGCTACAATTAAGTTTAGTTATATTGTTTCGCATTGACTCAAAACATAAATTATTAATACTACTATTTTTTCACTGTGCTAATGGTCAAACTAAGATAACTTACTGTAATTGGAAATTTACATTTATGATGATGCAAACATAAATACTTTTAGTTTTAAAATTTCTATAATCGCAACAAAATGTGCTATTAAGTGTACAAAATATTTGTATCTAATTTTGTTTAAAGCAATTTGCTAAATAAAAGCACACTTTTCCAAAACATACACAGTTATGAAGATAGATTACTTTATAGCTAAAGAAAAAGTAATTTATTCCTTTTAGCCAAAATGAAGGAAAGGAAGATACTTTATGTCACATTCTGTGATTAAAGGAATAACCAAAAGTTCTCCATATAATATAACAAATAAATATATGGCTTACTGATATTATTTAATGTTAAAACATACCTATGAGATTTAAGCAAAACTCGTATTGGATGGAACTATTTTAATATATTATTTGTAACAAAATGTGTCCTTTAATTATCGCACCTAGATAACTGAATATATTTCTGCCAACATGAACATCTTGAAGCTTGCACAAGTTATGATAATTAAGATGAACATTTGTTCCGAACACCTTGATTTGAGTGAATGCTGTTCAACGCCCGTTTTTACCACAAAGGCACCACACCTTGACGAGATACAAATTAACGAAATGTAAATTCATTCATATTCACGACAAAGGCCAGCTACGAAAAAAAAAAAAACAATTTAAATCACAGGTTTTAGTTGTCAATTTATACCCGTTTTTCAGCTTTATTGCAATATGCAACAACAGTCAATTTCATTTTGACGCTTCGGACTTATAAATAGAAAATACTAGGAAGCGATATTGGAGAAAGGAGGTTTTCCTGTAAACGACGTTGGGCAGCCACACACATCACTTGGCATTTCAACAGTAATTGAGATATTGAATCTCAATAACGCCAATAACCAAACAAATCAGGCTGTGTAATCTGCGATTTAAATTTAAATCACAGGTTTTAATTGTCAATTCTGTAGCAGTTTTTCAGATTTCGCTGGTAGAAGTATTTAATCTATTGTTCAATAATGAATCGTTTTTAAAAACATATTTTAAGGATTATTTTTGCGTTTCTAATATTATGAACTTAGTCAATCCGATTGTTTTTGCTAACTTTTTAATTCAATTCTGGAACATTAAAATGCTAAAAGTTCCGATTTACTTATATGATGAGAACCCAGTTTCAGCCTAAAATTCTGCAAAATATCTTTCCTAGTAAAAAATGTAGGCAATATGCTTTTGTTTCATAGGCAAGGCGTGACACCTGGCGGTACCTACCGAAACTAGTACGAGTTTATCCCTCTCTTTCTCCATTCTGCTCCAAATCTCCCTCCGTGGTCATCGTTGATCACGTAATGGTTACTGTGGGCGGACGTGTGCTCGGGGGTATGAGGTCCCCCACACCTTCCCGCCCTTGTTTGCAGGAGTTCGCAAGGCTACAGCGTAGCGACACCGTGGGAATCTCGAGCAGGTGTTTATTCGGCTACCGTGCCGCCCTTCCCCTCTCCCTCCAAACCGGTGGTCACGCTATGATACCAAGGAGAACCCCATTATATGCAACATTGTTTATTGTATGACACATGTGTCGGATTGCGTAAGCTTTGGCACCAGTTTCATCGGAATCTACGAGGGGTGCAAATTGGGAGTTTGGTTTTAAAAAATTATGGGATAAGATGCACATGTCTTAGAAAATGCAATCAATAACACATTACTAAGCTAAAGCTACTTGCAAAAGGTGACGCTATTTACAAGTTCATGCTTCCATCATAACTAGGAAACAAATTCATATGCACTAAAAAGGCAAAATATGCATGCCGTATGCGCTTAAAAATTAGGATGTAATTCTTATAAAATATGCAGAGTTAAAATTATGAATAAAGCTTATTTTATTTCAAGGAGCTTGATATTATTTACAAGTTAATGAGTTAGATGTTTAATAAAAGGAAATAATAAAGTTCGTTAAATTTAATTAAGTTGAAGTGCAATACACACATATAGAATATGTATTTTTAACGCAGTAGAGTTTTTTCTGTTATACATAAGAATATTGAAGATAGCTGTACCAACTGACACGAGTGGCCGAGGTCGTTAAGGCGCGGACTCGTGAGCCGGAAGTCTGGGGTACGATTCCCGCCAGGACCGCCCTTCTTTATTGAGATTATTTTCCGGGTTTTCCTCTTTCCTCATAAATGGCAAATGCCGGGAAGATGCCCTAAACTTAGGCCTGAAACGTATCCTTTGTAAAAAAAAAAATCTTTTTCCAAATATATCATTTCATCTCGTGTATCATCAGTGTCCACCGCCTGTGGTGCCTCAGTAAAAACGGGTGTTAAGCACTATTATATATATATAAATTACTGCAACAATATATATATATATATATATATATATATATATATATATATATATAAATTACTGCAACAGTCACAAAAAACTGCTATAAATTTTTTTAAATTATCAGGTAAAAAGGTTTTTCTCTCGTCCACAAAAATGTTTTCAAACATCTAATAGACTCTTTAAATTATAAAGAATGTTGCGAGCAATAATTAAGCAGTGAAAATTGTGATGCCAAATAACCTGACATAATGATATTTGTTTCTTATCCTATCTTTGAGTACATCAAGTACATGACGAAGAAATGTTCACACATTTTGGTAAATATGTATATTTAAGTCAAATTGTAATTGCTTAAATAATAACAGAATTTACATACCATTTATCGCAATTTTGACAGATAACCTTCCCATCAATTGCTATGGCAATCAACTTCTTGACAGCCCACTTCTGCCAGCTTTTTATTGACGCATAGTTGGGGAAAAAATTAAAATTTTTATGATCTATGTAGCTAAGTTGATCCCAAAAATAAATGCACTCTATACACTGACCTGTCACTAGCATTAAATGAGAATTCTGAAAGCAGATAATTGTACCTATAAATGGCGAACTTAAGTTTGGCGTCCACAAGTGTACCAATATTTTCTATAACGTCTGTGAGAATTATCAAAAGCTTATGCATATGCGTAACAGGCGACAAGACAATTACCTTGATTATCTGTTCTTTTATTTCAACTGTCATTCATCGAGCTATGCATTTGCCACAAGTAAACAACACTTTTATTATGAAGTGCATTGTTGATTATGGGAACTGTTTCGCCGACAGATTGCAATAAATACAATATAAATGTGTTACATCGTTTTCGATTCTTCTGTTATTTCGTTATTCCGATTTTCCAAATTATTAAATTTATGTTAAGCTACTGATTCAAAATATTAACAAAAGTGCTTGAATATGCGGTAAATGCTGAAATGTTCATTATTCAGTAAAATTACTTGCATACAGGTATACACATTTACCTTATGTTATTTACAAACCAATATATAAATGAAAAATAAAATAACACTTTGAATAATGTTAATAATAATAATAATAATAATAATAATAATAATAATAATAATAATAATAACTAAAGAATCAGAAATAGATAAAACACTTAAATATTCACAGAATTATATCTCGCTATATATGAAACAATTACTGCTCCTCAAAGACAAGTGAAAGTGGTTAAAATAAACTTGGTTTCGAAGGTAACGTAATGCATGGAAACAGATTAAACAAGCAACAAGAGTGAGAGAGAGAATATAAATATATTGATACATAAGATTTATACCCGGTGGGCACATGCTTAATGCAAAAATATACCTGCCATCTCTCTATCTCTGAGCAAACATTTACAGTTTTTTACATTTAGAGCGTTGGCAAGGACATGAGCCTGCGACGGAACGAGGTAGTTTGGAAGGAGATAGGTTGCGGCAAAATACACTTTTATAGGTTAGGGGATGTTCTAAAAGTAAGGGTACAAATTTAGAAAAATCACTTAAGAATGAATGCATTAATAAAATATAGTGACATTCCTTCAAAATAAGTCTGATGCTCTAAATTTCAGGCACACAACTAATAACAAGGTTAATGAAGTTCTATTGGAAGTTTTAGGCTTGCATTGGAAAGTTTGTGCGCTGAGATGATACGGGATTCTAAAATACAGGTAGGGTATTTTTGGTCTTGGAACTTTTGAGCTAGATTTTTATATAAGTGTCAAGAGATGAAGGTTGTTACAAAGAGGATGACCACGGATTGGTAGAGAAAAAGGAATATATCTGTTGTTAGTATGCAAAGGATGACAGTTATAAAAATGAAGACACTCTTGTACATTGGTGGGCTTAATGTGCACGGAATTAAGAAGAGAGCCATTGCATTAAGAAATATCAATCAATATCTAGGAACGTAGCAGCATTGGGAGAGACAGAAGAAGTGCACTTAACTGAAAATTCGGTGTTGAGATTGGTAAGGTGCTGATCGAGTAATTCTAAGCCATGGGTTAAAAGTACCATTATATCATCAATATATATCAACCTTAAAAATGGTAGCAGAAATGCTGACTTAAGAATTCCCTCCTCTAAACGATCCATAAAATGATTGGCATAAAGACGGTAGCATTCTGGTACCCATTGCATCGAAAAAAAAAAAAATAAAATAATTGCGCATTGCAATTGAGAAGCAGATAAACCAGATGACAATGAAATCTGTGTTTGCTGATAAAGCCTCTGTCAAACTAACTATAGGCTGCTACCTGTACACGCATAATATGACCTTGACGACTGGCTTCTCCCAGTACGCAACTATGCTCTACCGCTCCGTAATACATGTAAGCTTACTTTACATAATATATGACATATCAATGTTTTAAAATTCATTTTAAAGCAATAAATGCATACATTTAAAAAAATCTATTTTGTAATATACTTGTAATTAAACGCCAAGCGGAAATCAGAACTAACAGAAATAGTGGTAATTTTAAAAATAATACCTCAACAATGCCATAAAAATTAATTTTGAGTTATATTTTGTTATCATAAAAACAAACCGAGGAATTTTCTTCAGTCGATGTCCTGCCAATATACAAATACCGAGATATTACTGCTCGAAAATGTGAAAAAGGACGAGAAAATGTGTGAACTTTGTAAAAGTTAATTTTCTTTTATACTTAATTACAAACATAAATGTTAACTTTCACTCGTGTTTATATTTCACTTTGTATTATATGTTTTTATTACACCACATTTTCATGTACCTCTTTATTGATGTATGTAACTTTCATCTCTGAAAAGGGTTTCTGCTTATTAACTGTCATGACATTATTACCGCCACGGGTGGCCGAGGTCGTTAAGGCACGGATTCGTGAGCGGGAGGTCTGCGGTTCGAATCCCGCCAGGACCGTCCTCCCTGACTGGGGTTTTTTCCAGGTTTTCCTCAGTCTTCATAACTGGCAAATGCCGGGGAGGTACCTAAACTTAGGCCTGGAACGCTTCCTACCTTAAAAAAAAAAAATCCTTTCCCAATTTATCATTTCATTTCATGTATCATCAGTGTCCACCGCCTGTGGTGCCTCAGTAGTAAAAACGGGCGTTAAACACTACTCCAAAAAAAATGACATTATTACAAATTCCATTGTAGCTAATGCAAATTATTAGAATTGTATTCCACAGTTCTTTTTGTATGCTTGTGAAGTTTGCAAATGCCAAATTTCGTTATTCTCTTTATTTTGTTTCACCATATCTAAAGTCATTTGTCACTGCACTAAATCCTCTCATTCATTGACTGCTTTGGCCTTCTATGTTTAATGTCGTGTTTAATTTCATAAAAAAAATCGAGGCTTTACTCTTACATTTTTCTCCAAAATTAATGTTTTCACAAAATTATGATACTTTAAAACATGAGCAAGTTATATTTGCCTTGTTTACTCGGAACCATCCATGAGAGAGACCTTACTTTAATTCAAAAACATTTTGAGCAGAAGCTTGTATCTGCTGAAGAAATCAATCATAGTTTGAACGATCAGTTCCTGAAGTGCTTTTCCTATTATTATTTTAGATGCTGCCAAAATTCAATACAATTAACCAATATTTTCAAAATAATAAACTTGTTATCGCCCACCTTCATGAAAAAATGCAAATATCATTCACAGATACAGTATTATGTTACATGGACTGAACCTATGGTCTAAAACGAAGTTGTCTGACATTGATCCTGCTAATTCTGAACATTTTCTTCAAGATAAAAGCATGTATTTGGGAATATAAGTATTGAAGGTTATAAAAATCTGAATGACTTTCACCACAGGTGTAGGCAGTTTCTGCAGAAAATTACTTAGAATTAATGAAAAGGCATGATCTCAATTATACACTCTTCCCAATTTTGTCCCTCCTGTTGCCCAAAAAGGCCTTTTTAAACCTGGAGTGAGAGATTTCTCCCTCTCTTTTACCTCTTGTAACTCAATTATCCAGGATTATCCGCAGTACAGACACTGACCTCCTTCAAAAATTGATGATGAATGGCGTAAATTGCCAATTACCAATGTTGCAATGGACGTTAAATCTTGTTCTGAAGTCAATAAATTTTGCACTCAATTGATCAGTCTTGAGGACATCTCTGGCACTAAAATATTTTATCATTTGTCTCATTTCGCACTTGCAGCTTTATCACTACCTCACTCTAATGTTGAGTGTGAGCGTGTTTTCAGCAAGATAAAGTTAATAACTGTGAAAAGTAGAAATCGTCTTAATCCAACAACAAGCAATGAGCATGTGCTTTCTATTCAGTGTGAAAAGTGGATCTTGCGAGAAGTTTGTTCCTAACGGCAACATACAAAAGAGCATGTCGAGAAGTCAAAAAGTTCATTATACAGTCGTCCGACAGCATCTCAAACTCAAATAACTTGTTACTGAGTTAGCGACGAAGATGACATCGCTTTTTATGCCTAACATTTGATAAGTCATTAATTTTATACATTTGTGCCCAAATCAATAAGGAAATTTTCTCACAATTTATTTGTTTTAAACTCTAAAATCGTTTAGTTTTCATTATTTGCGCAATTTAATATTAAAGTTACTGAAATGATCTTGAAGTTGTAAATACGACTTAATTTCAAAACATGTAAAGTTATTTTGTGTTTGAAGGTTGACAACTCTGCCAATAATCAGTGAGCCGTACGCTCTTGCATTTGGGAAGGTGCTCGTCAGCGGCAAGCGTTTCTGTGTCATTTCAAGAAGTTTCGCTTATGTGTGTGTTTTGGAAAAGGCTTGACTCTCAGAACAAACTTGTGTTAATTCGATATTTATTCCCCAGAGGCAAAATAAAAAAAAAAATAATCGGTATAGACGAATTTAATCCCAGTATACTTTATTGTAAAGTGCTGTAGTTTTATGACAGGAGAATTTCTTTCAGCAAAAGAAACTCATTTCAGAAATGAATAAGGCTACAGGATTTGAGGGCATTGAACACTGTATGCTGAGCATTTTGAGAACTGTAGATGTAGAATTTAAATATCGCAGTAGCAATAATGAGAGAAAGTTTTTTTTTTAATGCAAAGACGTGAGAATGCTGCAATTAGGGCAACTTTCCATAGAACTATGCATAAGATAAGGGCATCGGGATATGTAAACTGTTTTACGTTGACGAAACTTAGGTAAATCAGAATCATACCCGCAAACGCTGTTGGCAGGACAGTTTTTTTTTTTTTTTTTTTTGAGTAGTGTTTAACGCCCGTTTTTACTACTGAGGCACCACAGGCGGTGACACTGATGATACATGAGATGAAATGATAAATTGGGAAAGGATTTTTTTTAAGGAAGGAAGCGTTCCAGGCCTAAGTTTAGGTACCTCCCCGGCATTTGCCAGTTATGAAGACTGAGGAAAACCTGGAAAAAACCTCAGTCAGGGAGGACGGTCCTGGCGGGATTCGAACCGCAGACCTCCCGCTCACGAGTCCGTGCCTTAACGACCTCGGCCACCCGTGGCGTTGTTGGCAGGACAGTGATGAGTACAAAGGTTTTAAGGTTTCATTTCGAAAAGGCGGTCAATTAATAATGTTATGCGGGATCAGCTGCAACACTATTTATTTCTGACAGATAAACTCATATTTAGATCAAAATCAAAGATGGATTGCCATGGAGAAATGAAGGGTGGACGTGTCAAAACTTGGTTTACAACACAGTTCCTTCCTTATTTTGCTGCATAATCTGTCATTGTAAAGAGTATTGTTTCCTACCTCTCCGTTGTTGAGCACAAACCTCCATATTTCAATTCCAAACAGAGTGATATTATTACATGGCAACAATGTGCCGTACTCCAAACTGTAGACTCGGGTAAAATTGTTGTAGTTGGTTTCAGTTAAAGCAATGTGAACTGGAGGCTATTGCAAGAGGTCTGCGAATACAGAGTCGTTAGGTTACTGCCTTGTCATTGTCAATACAACTCCCTAAGTGAAGGGGCGTCTGAGAGAATTGTGTGCGGCATACCAACAGACTTCAGGAGATCAATATAAAAGATAGCATTTAGACTCAATAATAATAAACTTGGTAGAAATATCGGACTCGGAGTCTTCAAACTCCAACGACATCGGAAATTCGCCTTAACCAGGTAAAGAGACAGCCTAATTTTTAAGCGCCACATTCTAACTGCGTGTATTGATACTGTTCTTAGCGTTTATGCTGTATCAAAACCATCTCAGTTTGGCATGTTAATTTAAAAATTTAATTCAAAACCTTTATTGTTTCGTAGATTATTGATAACCCAAAAGCTTTGATTTCCATATCCTCTTTTAGCAAGAAATATTTTAATGTTACTTGAATAATTATTAGTATTTATATTACATTCACATTTTTATAATTTTAAAAATATGGAAAAAAGCATAATGGGCATATACAGAAATTTAAAGTAAATGAAAGAATAAGTACAAAATTTGCAAAATTTAATTTTATATCTGAAAAGATTCGTGTAAACGTATTAAGATACAAATAAATAAGTATTGACACCAATACAAACAATAAAATGTATTATAATATGTAGTTCTTATAATTAATTTTTCCAAATTAACATTGAACTCAAAGCCAATATTCATTCCTTCAGAGATAAAAAATGAAAACTTCTTTTGTAGAACAGGGTTACTTCACTCTGGAGTATGTGGCAACTCTGTAGAAGTAGCTCTGTCTCTTTCTGCGCTGCCAGCCGTCAAATTAAGTACCGGCTGGAATAATAATAATAATAATAATAATAATAATAATAATACATAAATATCAATATTGAAAACCATAGATTATTACACTTGAAATAAAACTAAGAAACCGAAAAGCCTATATTCATAAAAAACTGCGGTTTATTCCTTATTGATTGTTAACAATTAACTTCATCACCCCAATTAAACATGTTCTTATTTAAAAATACACAGTTAGACATAAATAGATACGGACGTGTATATTTACAGAAATCAACCTTTTAATGTTTAATTTCATCAATATAAAACGTAAATATTCCATTTAAATCCTCGATATGATCTGCAATAGATCCCAGAGCTGCATTAACTTCCATCATCACACATCATGTGCCTCGCACTTACGACTTTTTCTTCTTTTCTTGTATGCGTTTAATATCCCGCTAATTGCCAAGGCCCTTCGAGATGATGAATGGAATTAATGAAATGATGACTTAAATGAATTCTGAATTCATAGTCTAAACTTACCTGATATTAATATTTTTAGGGCAAAGAAAACCGAAAATAAATTTAGTCAGGCAACATGTACCAACTGGAGATCGAAGAAGGGCCATCGGCTGACAAGTAGAACTGCTAGACGGTGGGCCTAACTACGTTGATAAACAAGTGAAGTATAATTTTGTACAGAATTTTCATAATCTGACAAGTGTTTTAGTGTAAGAGTACATATTTTTCAGACTCAACTGCATTTTGAATGCTTCCAGAATGGTTTATACCAAAGCATCCCTCCTAAAAGTTTTTAATGCAAATGAGAGCGCTACTCCGCATTTTCTTCACCTGCGCTAAAGGCTTTAAATGAACAGATTTAAAAAGATAATCTTGAAAATATGAGTATACAAAGGAAGGGGAAAAGAGAGAGAGAGAGAGAGAGAGAGAGAGAGAGAGAGAGAAAGGTGAATTTTTTGTAAAAGTACATGTTAATTTGTCTATCAAAGATTGAACCTGAAACGACATAAATAAGAGCAAAAAAAAAAAAAAAAATCTATTAATATCCGGTACACATTACATTGGTGATCGTTAAGTATGACATACAGTTGCAAACCTGATGGCTCTTAATCTAAAGACATTTGAACATTCTTCATAGAAGAAGCATAACACTGAGAAAAGTTGTTATCTAGGATATACTTTAACCTGTGTTCTCCGGAAATGCAACTCCTACCGCCTCCAGATTTTTTTTTTTAACCGACGACAAGGTATTTAATATTGTAGAAAGTTTATAACAGTCAAAATAGTATTATCAGCCTCGACTTCACTAATACTTATGAGAACTTTCCAAAGATCCAGAGAATTCGTCATCCTGACTTAAAAACAGTTAGGTGGGAAGTGAGCTATGATGGTATCACTAAGCTCCATTTCTGTCAAAAAATAAACATTCTGGTGAAGAACATGAACATATCTTTGTTGAAGAACAGATATTGGAGCTTTCAGCAAAATTCAGTTCCAGTCCCCAAGGTGAGGTTCATTCAGACTTGGCTTCATAGAATGATCTAGATATTTTAATGTTCGACAGGGGTCTTCTGGCACTCCCGACCGGAACTTCCTAAACTACAAACTGCAGTGCTTAGTGCTTGAAAATGTGGTTTGCAAGAAAAGACAGTTTTATTGAATATCTCAAGAAGTACTTGGAGTTAGTAATGGTATGTTATCCAATGGAATTAGTGTCTGCTGCTATAGATGAATGTCCAGAGAAAATTGAGGTCATGTGTGAGTACAAAAGGAAATCACATTGAAAACTGACTGGTACTTAGTATTGGAGTATATGAAAGAAAACACATTAAAAGCAAATGAAAAAGCGTTTAATTTTTAACTAAAACATTGCAGCTGTATTTATAGCAAGACTAGCTACAATGTGTGCTATAAGAAGTAAAAGGTAAGATTTGGAGATAAATATTCCTTAACTTAGCTATAACTTTATTCAGAACATTAGATAAAATATTTATCACGGCGTTTTTGCAAAAACAGAAACCAAAATGACTTCACGGTCTTATAATATCTGAGTAAGAAATGCATGCAATCAGAATTTCCATTGCCTTTATGCAAGCCATTTATGACATTCTTAATTTAATTTACTCTTCTTAGTGGGTGGTATTCCATTATTGTACTTTCCTGCAACTGGTGACCATAACAAACCCAACAAGGAAATAATGGAGATTTCAACGCATGGGTTCTTTCTTATGGGGGTGCGGGACGGGGGAAGAGTGAAATGGTAATGACCCTGATTGTGTTAGGAGTGGGCATCATACTAGTACACATGTCACGCAGTGTCACTTGCGGCGGAATGTCACGCCGGGCAACAGGTGTTTCGAGCACGACTCATCCGGTCTCCTATCTCGCAAGGCCATCGACGGTAGGCAGTGACATTTTAACTGTGCTTCGTGTGCTAAACGCAAGTGAGTCAGGATGGCCTGCACTCCCAGGCCAGGTGGCTAGTTGCTTCTACTTCCGGTTTCATTTCCTAAAACCATTTACCTTATGCTAAATCGTATGCGGGGCACGTTTCGATGATGTTAATAATGATAATAATAACAATAACAACAACAATAAATCATTCTAAAGAAATCAGCTACACGAATGATCACGTTTCTGCTCAGGATTTAACACCTACAAATATTAAATAAAGTCCAGGAAAAAAGTGAAGATATATCTTGAAATTATACATCACATTTGTAGAATGCAGTAAATCTTTTGATTAGTTAGGACAACAACAATGTGCTGCAAACACTAACAAATAAAGACATTGCAGGCAAATATATAAGAACGTGAGTCAATTGTCAGCGAAGTCATGCTAAAGTAACCATGATAAGAAAGCAAACTATTTAGAGTCAGAGGAGTAAAATAAAGGACCCACTTTCTCCGAGGTTGATTTCATATGTCTTGAAATTTATGGTAAAGTAAAACTTGAAAACAGGACAGAAAACTACGGAGTGAGTATAAATGACAAGAGTATAACAAACCCACGTTGTGCACAATTCGTTTTGTTTGCACATTCAGCAGTAGAAATGGAACATGTTCCAAGAGATCGCTGAAAAAAGTAAAATGTTGGCATCAAAATGAACTCTTCAGAGACCAAAGTCACTACAAATAGATCCGAAATCACTGTGAGAACCGATAGCGGAATTTTGCAGTATGTATCACAGTATGTTTAACTGGGTAAAATTTAGGCTTTTAACACAAATGAGAAAGAAATAAAAAGTAGTGTGGCTCTTTCTTGCAGAAAATTCTGGGTACTCAACTTCATCTTGCAGGATATCACACTCTAACAAGCTGAAGTTGGAGATATTGGAATGTTGTGTGTTCCAAATTCTCATGTTCTGTTACAGACATGGTGCTTAACTAACAAGACCATGAACACAAAGTGTGCCAGCGAAGAAATTGAGAGGAAAAGAATAGGCGGGTCACCTTCAGACTGAGTATTCAACATCGTGGAAAGAAATTTGTCTGAAAGTCATAAAGAATGAAATTTACTCTCTCAAATGGAGAAGGGAAGGCCATGTTGCGAGGCCTGTAGAGAGTAGGTGAGTATATGCAGCCTCCAGGATATGGGAAGAAGAAAATGAGAAAAAGAAATAGGCCAAGATATTGATGTTCCGACTTCTTTAAGACCACAGCAGTCAGCAAGGGTCAAGAACAGCAAAAAACGGGACCATATGGAGCGATCTGTAAATTGATCTAATAAAGACTTAAGTTAATTAGGCAAAAGTGAAAAAAGTGCTTATATATAATGTATCTACAAGGAGGACAAAAAAGTAACCGAAGATCACATGCAAAAGAAATCTTAAGAAAGAAAATGTTACATGCAGTATTCTATGAGCTGAAGGAGCCACCATAGCACGAGTCCAATATTGTGCAGGTGTTGTGTTCAACGTGTATCAAGTTCCTGTGTATCCCCAAAACTGGTGGTGGTCTAACAAAAGTGATATCTATGCAATGATCATGTCAATAAACAACTTTCGTTTTCTCCATTGGCAAAAACTGATGAATAGACACAGTAACCATTGCATTCGGAGAAAGTGGCATTTGGCCCGCTTCGTCTTCCCACGGCATCATTGGTACGAACTTAATTGAGAATGCACATGGAAACAGAATTAGAGTCACATCGGAAGTGTACAAGAGGCAAGCTATTGAATGTTTTCATGGTATTTGGACACATTTTAGGCTCTGAACAACCTCAATATGCACTAGTGTTTCAACAAGATGGGGCTACCTCCCATACTGTTTATAGGGATTGGCGCCTACTCCAACAGCTATTTCCCGGTCGGCTGATTTCTAGACACTCAGAAATGCTATATCCTTCATATTGTCATGATATGTCGTTGTTGGTGGGTTTTTGTGACGGATATTGGAAGAACATTTGCTTCATACATATTTCCTGTAGTCTAGACGAGCTTCGTGTAAACGTCGAAACAGTTTGCAGAGTGCCAGAGGGTAGCAATATGATACTATGGTAACTAGGATGACCAAATGGAACATGTCGTACACATTGGTAGAAAATATGTAGAACACACAGTTGTACGATAGGTAATCAGTGGTTGTATACAAAATGTTATCAAAGTACTTCGGCTACCCTTTCTTGGGAAATCTCGTATATAATCAGAGTATTTAAGCCAAATTGAAGGTGGATGTATGAAAATGAGGGTACTTATAACTTGTAGTGGCTCACCAAGTGAGTTATCCCATCCTTGAATAGGAGACTTTGTCTTTAAGTGAATTTGAAATTAAGTTAAAACTTTGGTTTTAATTTAATTTCATTCTCAAGTCAGCTGACTGTATTTTTTACTACATTTGCACATGCATTACAATATTTTTTGTACAGAAATAGAAATAACCAACAGTCACCTTAGCTAATTTATCATCTCACATAACTGGTAATATGTTCTATCATTTATCATAAAATTGCACGCCTCTCAGACGTGTAGCTCATTTACCTTTAGCGGTCTTATTGCAGCATACGCATATTATGGTAAATGACTCACCAGGATTAACGTTTAATCAGTCTCCAAAATTTCTTGTGTTAACGCGTTTGTTTGCATCGATGCTCTTCTTCTCTTCATTTGTGTGGCACTGGACAGTTAGAATCAAGAGTGAAGTCATTTCAGTTGTGACACGTAGTTTCACATGTTTAATTTCCGAATAGAGAACTAACTATTGTTGCTGTATTTCCGACATTTTTGCATTTTGCATACACGTAATAGATGATGACCATTTGAAAGTTATTCCTATCAACTTGTAAGTGATTATTATATGTCTGGAACGGGCCTAAACCCTTATCCGTGATAGATCGATGATGATGGTACTTCAGGCAATTCGGTTTGTTCTTGCGATAGGATAATAAACATAAATGCAACTGCAGATGCACTGTGAGCGAAAGAAAAGGGGGAGAATGAGATTGTTTTGAAAAACACACAAAAAGGCGAATTCAAATATATGTTAGCTTGAAAGAAGGTAAAAGTGAAACCAGCTACTAGTGTGTTTCCAAGTATTATACTGAAGAGCAGAATGCAGATTTGTATAATGGCAAACAAACCCTGACGACCATTTAAAACACTATATACAGAGCATCATAAAATAAGCCAGGAATTTAACAACAAAAACAGGATATTTAGAAAATACCTAAGGATCATTTTATGAGACGGTACAGTTTCAATTGTTCTTAATGCACCAGCCTTCAGCAACATGTGCATATTCAGCATAATAAATTGTTCGCTTTAAAAACAAATTAACTCGATTAACATAATTTTTATCCGTCCATTTAAGACAAACAATGTAATTACCTACAAAAGAAGACAATAATCACTAAAAAATATGTAAAATCCAAAGTAAAATATAAACTTAAGCTTCAAGAAAAACAAGAAATTATTAAAGAAATTGGTAAAAGATTACGAAATTAAACGGAGTAAAGAACACACTGCAAAAGATTGCATACACTTTAAAGATGATAAAATAGAGATGCAATTTACATTAGTTCAGATCATCAAGACCTTCATTGCAAGCTTTCCAATTACTACAGTAATGAACGTGCGCAAATCTTAGAGCGGACCTTCATAAGTGTGACTCTTGCAAAAAGTTAGTACATTCAGATTGTGAAAATAAATTTAGCGTTTTCATAATAGTGTAATATCATATTTTGTTTTTAAAAGCTTAAATACCTGGCAGTCTCATTTTCGTAATCCCAGGCTAATGTTATAAACTTCGTGTCCTAATTTAATGGTGCTCAAAATAAATGAATTGTAAAATTACTTTATTAATGTTTCCAGATTTGTCGAACTTTTCCCAAACCTTTTCTGAACATTCAAGCTATAATAGATCATTCTTATGCGAGGTCGATGGAAAATAGGATATGCTCCACATACCCAACAAAAAAATATTATAACATTCAATCTTGCTGTTTAATGATTTGCCCCAAATGTATGTCATTGTATTTCTCCCGGCCCTTTATTGTGCATGTACTCCATGTTCTGTATCAAAATTAAGCAAACATGTTGTTGAAAACTTGAAAATCTCTCTGTACATTTACTGAATACTAGCAATATTATATATATTGCTTTTCTCCTGTAAAGATGCAATTTTATTGTTGCGCCGATATAAGGGTAAATAAAAGTTGCTTAATCTACTACAGGAAACGTTTTTAAATGGCGCAAATAACTACAAAAATTTTGGTTTATTTGGTCATCACTTCAAATAAAATTTTACTAAATGTATAATAATATTTAAATTGTTTGTGTTTTATATCCTATGAATGCTGTATAAATTTAATTTTCTTATAACATGCTTTAATAATGTTCTTACATTATTTTATAGTTCATTTGTCATTTCGTTGATAATATTTTGACTGTTTAGGAATGTTAGGCCAGAAGAGTAATAGTTGTTTTGACTTTTTCATGTTGGCAGCACATTGCACGTTTTCTGTACGATGGAACCTATACATAACTTTATGTAGAATATAGTTTGCTGAGATACACAGAATTCAACTCACTTTACCGCAAAGTGCTCACGAGTGATATGCATTGCGGCAACTACTGGGAAAGATTTCACGGTTGGCGACTGCTATAAAGAGAGTGGGTGAACTTTTCAAATATTTAAAATAATTGACATATTTCAATAACCCTTAATATCAGTATTAGGGATCATTTCACTGCTTATGGATGAAGCATTTTTTATTTTTCCATTGTCACTTGATATTTTAAAATACATAGACAATAGCATAGCAAGCTGCTGCTCTTTATAATATGTATAATATTCATAGAGCTGCCGGTCTGCCCTTTCAAAATAAGAGAGAGAATTTACCTACGTTTCTCAGACTCTCAAGTTTTGAATTATTTTAGTACATTACACCTTGGTTTTTTGAAAGATGTTACTGAATTGTATATTTCTCGCTTCATAACCGTATAAACCGTTGAAAATTTTGAAATAAATGGAAACCAAACATGTAAAAGAAAATGGAGCTAAAATCTGAGATGATGCTATTGAACAAATTGTTTTTGTATAAAACGTTTCGGGTTCCGAGTTTCGCTGCGTCTTAGCAGTAAAAGTGCCTGCCTGAGTTTTGCACATTTATATCGTGCTTCCTCAAGATTATTTTGATGAGGAAAAAGCATACATTACGTGCGTAAGTCACCAAGAATGTAATGCTAAGATGCGGCGAAACCTGGAAGCCGAGAGGAATTATATTAACACCAGTCGCGGAAATTGGAGACAACATTTACTTGTCCTTGTGATCATATGATAAATATTTCTCTTAGACAGGATGGTTATAATACAATGAGGTTATTTGAGTTACGGGCCGCATTAGCATGGTTGCTTTCTAGGTAAATGCAGCCACCACAACCAGAAAAAGGAGATAGAATCGCCGCGGGTAAAGTTAATATTTCTTTTTTAGCATTTGTATTTTTACTGAAAGCATTTTATGGAAGGTAATAATAACCTCGTATGTAAAACTTATGAGTACTAACTTGTGTCACGAGAGATGTTGAAAATATTGCTCCTCAGCGACAATGAATTACCGGTTTCTACATAGGAAATTTCTTTATTAACTTTTCTTCCTTAAGCATACTGCATTTCAGAACACGTTTCCTGTCAATGAGAGATCCTTTCTTCCCTAATTTTAACAAGTTGGCGAACAGTTTCTCATCCTGAAACGCGATTGCCAGGATTTGTTTTGCGAATCATCTGACCTCTTCTCATCAAGAATTTGTCGTTAATAAAAACCCGTTCTTCATGAACTATATTTATGTAGTGGCGTAACTAACGAATAACAATTAGCACACAATGTATGCACAGTGAAATCGCCAAGTAACAAAGAACGCACAACCACATACAGATAAAGTCTGCTTCAAACTACCTACCAGCTGCTACTTACACATGCATTATGCGCCCTTAACGGCTACCTTCTCCCAATACGCAACCGTTCTCTACCAATCCAAAACTCAAATAAACTCGCTGTAGTGGGATCTGAACACCTGTGTGATAAAAATGGGAGTTTTCTCTAAGGTTGTTTATTAAATTTGGGTTAGATAGAACTTTTCTTTCTATTATATAGAAACCGTATACTTCGACTACTACGTGTAATTTTATATTGCTAAGGTATAAAAGTGCTATAGATTAATATATAACATAGATACTTAGAAAGTCAGGCTTACATTATTGAAAATGATTTCAAAATTTCGATAATTATGTTTCATGAAGATGGGGAAAATATGCAACATACCGGGCGCTCCAGTCAAGTACTATATCCACAAGAGTGGACTACCTTGGCGATTGCTTGATAAACATCTATGGAACAGACAAGAGCTGCATGCAATTCCAATGTAATAATAATCTCGCTGAGTATGGTTTAAATATGTACTCATATAGTGAACTACCTGTATAAACTGCGAGTTAAACTATTATTAGTGTTAACAGATATGCAAAGTAATGACATATAAGTATTTGCACTTTGTAGGACTCTTAGCAGTTTATTTTATTAACAAGAACAACAGTTGCTTGCACATAGCTTGCTTGAAAGTATCCCAAATGAATATTTTGGGGAAAATGTTAGGTAGTCATCAATCTTTTGAAATGACTGTAATTATTAGACATTAAATAGCCACCATCTCATTTATCAGAAACGAATTTTATAATTTTTATGAGATTGGTATAATAATCTGCTGCCACAAAGTTGCTGCCCTTTTTGTCAGGGTCTGTGAAAACATGGAGAGAACGTTCCATTCTATTATAAGCCTATAAGATTAGCATGATATGAAATGTTAATAATTTTCCTATCTTAAAAATACTCGAACCTGAAGCTAACGTGGCTCTAATATTTTGGCTGCAGTATCCAGTACTAGTAAAGAAATATAAATATGACAGCAGCATAGGTTCAGTCAGTATTAACAACGACCTTAAGCCGACCAAGCTGGTGCAGTTGCAGTTGTTGCTTTAATTGATTGAATACGCTATAACTTAGAAGTTATTTATTAGAAAATTATTGTTTATAAAGGGCAAGTGTTTGTCTTCAGACACGCCACAAAAACTTATAAAATCTACCAAATATCATTTCCATATTAAGGACACCCTAGCATGATCCTGAACTAAATCTTATTCAAGTAGCAGTTGCATAGTTCACTAGATCGATCTGTTTTTGCGTCCTTCATGGTTGTTAACCATTTTGACCGTGCAGCATGTTTTGTGATGCCCGATATAGTACCTCATATTATTATAATTTATAAATAAATTCTGTACGTCATTTTGGTTTTTTCAGCTGAGAAATATGTTTTAGAGGGTAAATCACCCTGTTTGCAATTCTGTTAATATTTATGTACGTTTTAAAAACGTTTACTATTACAAAAATAAAATAAATAAATTTAAAGACAATTTAACATTTCCCAAATAGTGTTGTAAATCTGACAAGATCAAACCAAGAAATCATACTATGCTCTTTACATATATAAAATAATCTCTGCAGAAAAATTGTAATATTTAAGCTTAACTGATGTGTTGATGGTAATAAGATTGTTTTGTTTCAGAATATCATTCAAAGTTGTGCGATGCTACGTGGGTGGTAAGTAAATAGTATGAATTCTTAGGTAAAAAGTATCATGTTTCCTAGATAGATTCACAACTTATGGCAGCATCTGACTCCATATTTTTATGGTACAGATAATGAAAGTCTAAATACCTCATGAGAAAATCGATGCCACGATGCGTTTAAATTAACAAACGAGATGGTTTATGTGAACATAAAAAATGTAAATTTACTAACATTCCGTTATTAAAACGCTATAAGGAAATACGGAAATATGCAAGTGGTTCCAAGCTGAAATTAAATAATAACCTGAACCTAAAACTCTGTTTAAACTGTTTGTTTTACTAATAACTACATCTATTTGGAAATTCAGTTTTTCAGTTGTGTTTTCAAAAATATAAGAATTAAGTATTTACATTCCTTAGATTCAGTCACTCTTTTGTTGTACATAGCCTTACGCCGATTTTGAAGGCATAACATTTGTATATTATACCCTGTATATATTGAAATATGGTTTAGTGGTTAGTGTTGCTGACTGCTGCCGGGAGGCACGGGTTTAAATTCCCGGTAGGAATTTGTCTAAATTAGGAAGGTCTGGAACTGGATCCACTCAGCCATGTGAGGACAGTTGGGAAGCTACCTGATGAAGAGGTGGCGTTCTTCGGTTACATGCTCCCTTGCTATACTGCCCTCTATTAATGAAACCGTAAGATGGAGATAGAGGATGCAGAGATCGCATCGGCAGGCTGAGGTTCACCCCGGGCTGTAGCGCCAAATGAGAAGAGAAGAAGATATATTGAAATAAGGTATTCGTGCACTAGTAATAACAGGGTTTCAGAACATGGAATGTTACACTAGAGCAAATATATTTGTTGATTTCAACTGGGCTCAATTATTGCCCCAACTTATTTTCTTCTTTCCTAATTAAAAACAAACGTACATTGCCGTTATCTCTTCCTGTTGGAATTTCGGTTACTCTCAGCTAGTTGTTTCGGTTAATTATATCTATCCGCGTGGAACTCCATAACAATTACTACCATATAATTAGAGCAGCGTATCATTTCGTTTGTTATTTTCTTTAGGTACATTTTTAATGAGCAAAGGAACGTAACGTAAGTGTTTTCATATCTCCCTTTCCATCTAGTCTGTAATATTCGCGCCGTAGCCGTCTCTCGTGAAATAATTGTCACAACATATAATTGAATACAACCAAGCGCCAGTGGCGGCTTAATCTCTCTATATTCCAATAAAATGTTAACATTACAAACGTCAGGCTCCTCCATTATTTTGTTATTTCTGTCCCAATCACTTGTTAATAAAATATATGAATTTTTATTGAATTTGTCGGTCCCGGTGGTGTAGTGGTTACCATACTTGCCTCCTAAACCCAAGATCGCGGGTTCGAACCCGGCCAGGACCGATGGATTTTTTCGGGGCGTAAAAATCCTAAGTATGGCTTCCTTCGGAAGGGAAGTAAAGCCATGGGTCCCGTGTCGTACATTTACGGCACGAAAAAGAACCTCAAGCCTGAAAGAGAGGCCTCTGAGCAAAATTTGTCGGCCGTTTTACGCCCTGAGTTGAATGGGACGCTGATGACCTGAGCTGTTAAAGAGCGTCCATAAATAAATCTTTCAAAAAAAAAATTTTTATTGAATTTCAATTGTGCAATTTGAAGGGAAATGCTGTACTCATACCCTAAATATTGGTAGTAGCTTTGAGAAAAGGCTAACAAAAAGGCTTCCTTTCATTGTGGCTTTTTGGGCTGGCTTATTTTGAAATAAAAGCAAGTAGAAATGTTCACAATATTTATTTTAAAAATGTGAATATAATTTAAGTATTTACTGTCATAAAATTAATACACCGATTATCACAGTGAGCATAATGGATTTAACACTTTAATGAATAGCCTCGTTAGATATCCCTACAAAATGACCGCATATTCATGATCGGAACACATGCCTAGTCGTGGCCATCATGTCAATTGTTATTTATGTTTCATTGTTACAAGGAACACATCTTAGTTGATGCACTATAATCGTTATTAATGACTACATTAAAATGTTGTGAAATAAAGATGTACAATAATTCTTTAGTTTGCAACTATCAGGTTAGCCAATTATCTAATGGCAGACATGGTATCTCGAACTGCGTGTGATATCCCATCGCTCGCGGCCAACCAGACTACCGGGCGGGCGGGGTAACACAAAAGTTGATGGTCGGAAAACTTGAATGACAGTCTAATAAATTCTAGTTCACGTTTAAAGGTATGTATTCACTTATGTCACGCAAGGAGATGCTTATTTCTCCACCCTTTCTTGGATGTGCTAATGAAATTACCAATTACCCCTCTTAAATCTCTTTGAGAAATTAAATTGGTATGTTGACGGATGTTACCAGTTATTTCGGCTAAAATGCATAGATACTACTAACTTATGAACAGCATTACGACTTGAAACTCAAATACTGGAAATTTCTTTTCAAATAATCTCCTAATACCGCGAGCAAACTATGTGTAAACATGCGTCATATACATTCGCTATAGAATTGGATAGATCCTCTAACGTGAAACATGTAGCATTACAGTAATTTCCTTTCCCTCAACCCGGATGAACTTCAATAATGGCTTAACAGTAGACTTAGTTCCTCGCCGCCACATCGGTCATTAGATAATTGGATGCCCCGATATTGCTGTTTACTTAACAAGTTCTAAAATGTTATTGACAACCAGTTTTATGAGAAAATAATCCATTTTATATTCATTTACAAGGCAAGGAGAAGTGCTATACAGATTTAGGTCAAATGACAAGAGTAGAACTCGCTGGTTGGGCAAAAGTTTTATCATTCTTTTCGTTCATCCTGAAATTGTAACTGTCATTTTGGCTGCTGAAACGTAGACAAATTTCGCAATCCGGGAGCTCTGAACTGCAACCGACATTAAACTTAAAAGTATAAGTAAATAATAAACAATGAATAAACGCGTTTTAAAATTCCACTCTCACTTGCTAGGATATCAGTAACATGTTACAGTGAACTGAGATGTCCTCCTCTCCTGAGACAATACTCAATGTCCCTTTTTGTATTAGAAGTGATCTCCTTGCAAATGCTGAATATAAGCACTACATTTGCATTAAAATTGCTATATATATCGTTTAATATTTAATCGTTTCGCGTTTCTCCAACAGCTATTCGCCAAATTACGTAGGTTGTCGATTGGCATTGTTATAGTGATATTCCATTGTATATGTTTCTCTGAACTTAAATATTATTTGCCAATTTCTTTAAAGCCATTGTCTATTTAATCACCTAATATTAACGATCTAAACTTTACCTCAAGTTTTCTTGGCATCCACTACTTCAATACTTTTACGTGTGCAGTTGGCGTTTTAAGCATTTCCGCTTGCCTACCTACATAGCACATCTAAGAGAGACTGCTTTTACGTCGATAATAAATAAAGTACAGAAGTAATTAGCAATATAACTAAAAACAGAGCTGCTTGGTTTTGGAAAGTTACGCCTGTGACATGCTACCATTATCAGCATCATCCGTGTAGGGTAACAGAGGAATGCTTCGCAAGTCTTAACCACAACACTGATGTTGCTGCATTTGTTGAAAAAAGTCTGGGAGAGGATGAACATGGCTGTACACCACGCAAGATTTTACTTGTTCGTTATTAATAACGGGTCGTCGACAAGTCCCTCCGCACTCCGGTTATATGCACTCCACAGGAGAAAGTTGTACTCCTACGTTTCTGGCATTTCTTCCTTTTTTTCTTCGAAACCGGTATTTAGCAGTTAATCCGCCCATCGTTGCTAAGGTTTGGCATTTGGATTGTATGCTTACTTTGGTGGTTAAGTGCACGCAGTAATTAACTATACGCTCGGCGCGCGATCAGTGCTGTCACACGAATTCGCTTCACGAAATTGTGAAATTTCGGCTACACATTGGCTGCGGAGCGACTTCTCGTCTCAATTCTTCATATGAATTGCAATAGTAGTTGCTTAATTTTTTTAAAATAAAACCATTAACACTAAACACATTTACAAGTTGCCTTCATATTTAAACGCTACTTTTATTATGCTCTTTTTTCCCATTCACTATTGACCCGTGTAGTGACCGCATGACCAGTTAGACTTTTTGAAATTGTTGCCTAGCCAGTTTATTATTCGTGTTCGGATGCATGTCAACTGAACAAAGATCGTTGAAACATCGTTTTAATCTCTTTTTTAATATAGCTTGAGAAGGTTTGCTAAGAAACTTCCCTAATGTAAAACTTCATATTACCTTGTTCGAACATTTAAATAGCAATTGATATATCAAAGTCTATAGTAGTGGCAGTGGCAGTGGCAGTGGCAGTGGCAGTGGTAGTAGTAGTAGTAGTAGTAGTAGTAGTAGTAGTAGTAGTAGTAGTAGTAGTAGTAGTAGTAGTGGTGGTAGTAGTAGTAGTAGCAGCAGCAGCAGCAGCAGCAGCAGCAGTAGTAGTAGTGTTTATTTTATTTAATGTAATCTTATTATTATTTTTATTTTATTTTACCTGGCGAATTTAAGACCGTAAATTCTCTCTTCTGCTTTACAATTACATAGAGTTATACAATACAGTTAATAGAATTAATGATTTGAGTCTAAAACTAATTAAATGCTGCAATCTCCAAATAATAATCATACTTTAAACTGTATTTGTGACTGGTAGTCCTGAATATGACACGGCAGAGTTTCCCTGAAACAAGCAACAACTGTGAAGAACGAGGAAAAGTGAGAGGTTAGATGTGAGGGTGTAGAGAGAATGAAATTGTTATTAAATTGTGATGAGAAGACAAGGAGTGAAAACTAGTTGAAAGATAGTGCGGAGCTAAAGTGCACACAGAAGATGGAATGCAATTTTTTCTAGCGTTAAGCAGATGCCAGAAAAAACAATCCGAAAGCTGGAGTGACATGATTTACGAAGGTTGTATAGGTAGCGAACGCAGGCATTGTGAGCACGTTGTAATCTTTGTGATGTAAATTAACAGAAGTTGTAGTAATCGAAATATGGCATAATCAATGATGATACAAGTGGGTTTCTTTTCTTTTTTTCTTTTTCTTTTTTTAATTTGAATGTGAGAAAATTCTTATTCAATCTGACGAAATGGAAAATTGAGATATTTTTACGAGATTCTTTTCTCTGAATTTGCGAATTAAGATTACTGTCAAAATAGACGCCGAGCTTTTTACAAAATGTTTTTGGCACTTTTGTTTCATTAAGTTTCATGGGAATTGGTACTGTTTGATTGATTTTGCTTAATAAATGATTATGCCTCATTATGATTGCCTGCGATTTTCCAGTGACACTGTCTAGATCTTAAGTTCCTGTGGTGTTAATGCTTAGGTAGGTTGTGAGTGCGAGTACAGTTGTAGTCCATCAGCATATATACAATGTCTATAATGCTTAATGTGATTAGTGACGTGGTTTATATAAATATAAAACAATAAAGTCCGAGAGAAAATGTACTTCTTCAAACTATACATACATACATACATACATACATACATACATCATACATACATACATACATACATACATACATACATACATACATACATGCATACATACATACATACATACACATACACATACACACACATACATACATACATACATACATACATACATACACACATACACACATACATACACACACATACATACATACATACATACACACATACATACATACATACATACATACATACACACACATACATACACACACATACATACATACATACATACATACACACACATACATACACACATACATACATACATACATACATACATACATGCATACATACATGCATACACACATACACACACATACATACACACATACATACACACATACACACACACATACATACACACACATACATACATAGATACATACATACACACACATACATACATACATACATACATACATACATACATACATACATACATACATACATACATACATACATACAGCACAATTCAGTATTTTGAAAATATTCCTTCACGCTTTTGCGCAATATTAAAGTTTAAGGTTCATAAAATAAATACACTGTACACCGAAAACAAGGAATAAAAATTAAAATTAATAATAATACGTTTCTATCTCGACCTCTTGAATAAATTTCAATGATAATATTCTTCATATTAAATATTATTTTTAAGAAGCTATAACTGCACACGTTTATATATGTCACAGTAGTCTAATAAGCTTTTTTTAATTTTTTTATTCGATATAATGTCTCCTAAGTTCGCTCTGCTTGACCGATGTAGAATGTCGCCAGGCGACAGTGCAAAAACAAAATTATTGTATTCAGCATAATATATCTGTAGCAATATCTTTAAATCATTTATGGTTATATAAGTTAATATTATTTAAATGCATCCAAATTACTACAGTAACAAAGAATTAGTAAGCAAAAATAACATAAATTTAAAAGTTTTCTATAAAAAGGAGTCATTCCAGGCATATGCATGCAAGAGTACCGGTGGCATTTTAATAATAGCGGTTTTAAAAACCCAACTGGTTTTATCTTAGAAGCCGAGCGTAGTTGTCGCTTAAGGATATGAAACACGTGTTCGAGCATGCATGGCATAATGACACACGAGCCGCTGAAGATAGAACAGTAGGGCAGTAGAACTGCTTTGAATTCAGCTTATTTTCGCTTGGCACGCTGTTAATCTCAGAGGGCACACAGGGTAGAAGTTTTGGTTTATGCATTTGGGTTCATCGTTCCAAATGTTGTTAATATTCATCCTTTAGCAGCCCTCGCGGTGACATATTAAAGGTCTAACAGAAAGAAATAAAAGCCCTTTTCCTTTGAAAAATTCAAGTTCCTACATCGTTGAATCCAAAATTATCAGCCCAAGGGCAGTCTATTGGTTCATCTTTTAGTCATATTAATGTTTCGTATATTTAATATTATTATAGTTTTATATTTGTCTTGTAACTTCACTTAAGTGAAGGACCTATGGGATAAAGGTGATGAAAGGTAACCTTTCGAGTTGTACACTTCTGGCTCGTTTACCAATCACGCATTCCTTATGAGAGTTATACACTGTAAGAAAGAACCCAACAAAACTAAGGTGAAATCATAAAAATCGCCGAAGAGGCTATTGGGGTTTTTAATATTAATTATTATTGAAATTTGAGATTGTTTCTTTTTTAGTATTTATCGTCCATGTTAGCTCCTTTGGTATCACATGCCATTTTCATAGCGTTAAACGCCCGTTCACACTACTGAGATATACACTTGTAATACTTAAGATGAAATGATGAATTGGTAAATTGGATTTTTTTATTTATTTGGTTTATTTAAGGATACTCTTTAACTTCTCTGATCATTGGCGAACCATTCAATTCAGGGCCTGAAACGGCTGATAAATTTTGATTATAGGCCTCTTCTTTCAGTCTTAAGGTTCTTTTACGACACGGAACCACGGGTTTACTTTACTTCCGAAAGAAGGAACCCTTAGGATTTTTACGCCCTAAAAAGATTTTAGCCGTGGGGGAAGGAAGCGTTCAGGTCTAGAAGATCTCCTCGGCATGGCTCGTAATGAGAACTGGGTACAAAAAAAAATACCTCAGAGAGGATGGCCTTAATTAATGCGACATGGGACAAGTCCCGTTGTTGGGACCAAATCATTCTCAGCATAAGGTACAACTTCGCATGCATTATCACACGCGCTGCATTTTAGGATTTTGATAAAATGGCACCGAACTTCAGTTAGTTCCATAAATTTTATCTTACATATTTATAGGTAATATTGCATATTTTATAATTTCTCATATTTAATATTATTGCAGAAGAATATAAATATTGCTTCCCCATTTTCTCCATCACTCATGACAGTGACATTAAAGAGCAGGTAGTGTGGGGTAATTTTTATAGGTTAAGGCTATTTTACCTTCTTATTACCTTAGGTTTACAATTAGTCATTACGTTACACTTTTTCAAACGTATGGCATTAATGCTTTAAAGAGTATGATACGCTTATCAATTTCGTTTCTGAAACACGTTAGCGTTGGTATTGAAAAGGGTGTTACGGGGAAAGATAGTTCATAAATGAAATTGAAGTGAAAACAGTAGATTATGTTTGTCTCTGTGTTGTCTCTGGTGTTGCAAATTGAATTCTTTTAAATAAAACGAACTTCTTTGAAATAAAGAATAAGATGTGGCTAGATCAGTCTTAGCAAGCGTTATTTTCTGTTTAAGCGTTGATATTATGGATGTGTACGTTGATTAAATTCGTTTAATAAATCTTATGCCTTACTGGAAATTCCACTACTTTATGCCAATCATTACAAATAATAGTCGTGAGGTCACAATTGTGACCTCACAACCAGTGGCGGATTTGGGTAAGTTAACACGCGTATGTAGCATCATACATTTTATTCTTATCTCAAACCTTAATAAAATACCTAAAACATTTTGTTGCAATA
This sequence comes from Metallyticus violacea, assembly GCA_030762175.1. Classification (NCBI taxonomy): domain Eukaryota; kingdom Metazoa; phylum Arthropoda; class Insecta; order Mantodea; family Metallyticidae; genus Metallyticus; species Metallyticus violacea. The sequence continues at coordinate 211,614,725 of CM060846.1, read as the reverse complement.
CTTTAACTAACTCAATCTCCTAATATCAACTTAGAATAAACACACTTTTCTATTTAGTGCTTGCAGACGATTTGGTCATTTTCTGAATATCAAAGACCAATTTCAATAAAGAAAAGAAAGGTTTTAGCTCTTAAAGGAATACCTACATCTTTTACAGGTAGGGAGTGTCATTGATGCCGTCATTTAAGAATAATAGCCCAGTTTCGATTGCTTGAGTTGTCAAATTGTATACTATAGAATAAAATATCTAGAAATGAAACTATCCAAATTTCTACAACTATTAGACAGTGTAAATCTAATTTTAATATGAATATTTAGGAAAATAAGCAATTATTAAATTATATTAATTATGGCTATCGCCTTTGTTGTACGATTCTGAAAATAGCGCAAAGTCAAATAAGGGGGGGGGGAGCCAAAGCAACAAACCAGCAGAAACGAGACTGCTAGGATCATTTTTGCGATATGAATGAGTGAATGAGCGATTTATTCTACATATTTCCTTTACATTAACAGTTACAATTTGTACAACTCTTCTTAGAATGCTTGTTATTTAGGATCCTATACAATTAACATTATTGATATGAATAGTTAATTACAACATCAAAGAAGAAACATATCTAGAATTAAAAACACAACATATACCAAACACATATAGAAAATAACGATATATATAAATACATCTGCTAAGAATAGGTGTTTCCTGAATACATTTAAAAGTATTGAATAAACACAAACTACTGGAAGAAGAAACCTAGGACGACTACCAAAACGATGGAGAATGCGACTGTAATATTTTAGTAATTGCAAAAGGGAATTTTGTCCTAATTCTGAAAGTACAGGATGATAGTTATGATGCCTAAATCCAAGTTATTGGAAAAATCTGTTCTTCTATCACTTTGCAACTATTCATTTCCATGAAGAGGGCATAAGAAATCCGATCATGCAACTTTGAAACAAATGTATGGAAAAGACATGACAAATAAATTATTTATTTCTGCCCATTTGTAGTAGAATTTAACAGACGATAAAAATAAATATTTTCTCTTTATAACAATAAAGTGGAATAACATTTGAAAAATAAAAAACGGGAAACTTCTGCTGGAAATTTTGGTGATTTTTGCCTACAGCATACACTTAGAAAATTTTAAGTGACAAGTTTTACCAATAATACTGGAATAAACATTATCTAAACCCTACATAAATAATGACAAAATATTTAAATATTTTTATTCTTTGCGTGCACTGCATTCAATAGAGTTCTGAGGGACAGATGTCTCTTAGTGGATGGACACGTCCAACTTTGTCTGTTTTCAAAAACTGAAGACAAAAGATTCGTTGCTGCTTGACGAAAACAGCGATTTGCAGTGGCAGGCAGCGTTTGACTCGAAAACCAGTAACATAACAATCTGCTTGAAAACCGTTGAGAAGATAAATGCTTTAAAACACCGCCTGGGGTCAAGGAAGTCTGGTGGTCAAGTCTTTCTCCTTCGGACTGAAAGATAGCAGCAGCTGTCTTTAGCAGGGCTCGGAATATTTCATTCTCCTCCTTTATCCTCAATCTCTTTTCAGGCAGGGGTAACGTAACAATCTTGGTAATCTCTCATACATATTAGCAAGAGGCTACCAGCCGATGTTAACCGAGATAAACCGACTCCTTCCGAAGAAGCTCCGTGGGAAAAGCGAGCAGGTGTGCAGAGACTAGAGAGACACACACGACCCCTTCTCCCCCGCCTGGCCTACTCGTGTGTGTGCCTTCATGTCATGATTTACACTCGACTGACGAACGCGGGCTGCGCAAGAACAGGCATGTCACCCGGCAGTTCGTACGCGTTGTCGTAGATGACGCATTCTCCTACACTAAGCTCACCCCTTTCCATGGGATGAGAGGTGTGCCATACTTTGTGTATCATATTCCCTTATCTGAACAATGAGCGGCTCAAGGGATCCGAAAAAGGAAGTCCGGTTGATGATTTTATGAAAAATTCATTATGTTTAATACGGTCAGGCACTCGAGTAATATTTAATGGAAATATGATGTGAATAAATATATTAAAATTATAATTAATTAACAGTGTATTATGATTTTAGTTTATAATTTATGCTTTATTACATATTCAACAGATGAGCGAAGCGAGTTTCGTAATTTTCATAATAATTGCATAACATTACAAACGAATTTCAAGAGCTGTTCTCGTGTACCGGAATTATAAATAAATTAATTCATATCAATGTTCAATTTAATAATGAATTACTCTGAAGTCAATGCCTTCTCTCATACTCATGACGTCATTGAAGGACTGGAAATTGATTAGTTTGTTTTTCTATTGTTGTTAGCGAAGATGAATTTACCACAAGAAAATTTAGCCGAAGGTTGAATAGGATGCATTATCTCTAATACTCAAAAAATCCTATGATAATTAACAGAAAGAATACGGCAGATTTATTGTATGAACAGTAAAAATATGAAGGATATTTCAGAATAGGTTGATGTTATCAAGTTCTAGTAATTCACTTAATGGCTATTATTATAACGTAATCATTTTAATTATGTAATTAAGTATTATGCAATGAAGATGAATGATTTATTCTGCTTTCAGTAATGCATAAAATGCTCCCTTAATAATATCGTAACATAATATTGCTGATAACAGCATTTTAGCAAGGAAAACTATTTAATAATCCAACTGTTATAATGAAACTGGTGCCATAATGCAGCATATTGTTTTCGCGAGCAATAAAGATTATTTACAACTCTGGCACACAAAAACATAACTTTAACAATTAAGAGAAAGAAAGTCTACTTAAATTATGCGAGCGCATAATTAAGTCCCGCCCCCCCCCCCCCATCCAGTCTATTGGAACGTATGTTCTATACATATATAGAAATTCAGACAAGTTAGAAAAACATGTGCACTTTGAGGTGGTAGAATTACAAGAACAAATTCACATCGAAGCGAAATATCTCTAAGTTATTTGACTTGCTGGAATTGAACAGGTTCTTATACAGGATTGCTGAAGTGATACTTGAAGGAAATAGTCCCTATAATGCTGTTTTACACTATAAATACTTGTCTAAATCACGCACTAAACTCATTCACGGGGGCAAATAAACAAAACAAAACAAAAAATCTTAATGAGATAAACGATATAAGTAGGTTAACACAGGTAATAATAAAATGAGCATACTTCTCACTTAAGACGTAAAATTTTAGAGAAATATCTAGTTAATTAAAAATAATTTAATTAAACTGGCTTAGCATACTCTAGTTAAAATTGTAACGTAACTTTTCTAGAAATTAAAGATAAACATTAAAATAAAATTATGCAATAAATGATAGTCGCTAATGACACAATATGTAAACTTTTAATACGAAATAATCGTCGATATTAATATGCTAGAATAAATTAATAGAATGAGTTAGTTATATTTGGGTTTATTGAATTTAAAACGGATATTAAATACAGCTAAAATGTTTACTATTTACAATAAGATTACATTCTTATTACTCCATTGTACTATGTATAAAACTAACATTATTGGCTGCAATAATGTGTAACGTGTTGTTGTTATAGCTTGTATGTTTGTATGCATAAGTTCGTCGAAATGTTGACTTACCGCCGAGGTCGTTAAGGCGCGGACTCTGAGAGGAAAGTCCGGGGCTCGACTCCCGTCAGAGCCGTCCTCCCTGACTAAGGTTTTTTTTTTTTTTTTTTTTTAAGGTTTTACTCACTCCTCATAAATGGCAAATGCCGGGGAGGTACCCTAAAACTTAAGACCTGGAACGTTTCCTTCCTTTAAATGTTTTTTCCCAATTTTTCATTTCATGTATCATCAGTGTCCACCGCCTGTGGTGCCTCAGTAGTAAAAACGGGCGTTTAACACCATTAAAAAAGTTCAGAACAATAATTTACATAAGTAAACTCTTAATTCAATAAAACATTAATCATGTTCACGGCATCGTTTAAGGACCTTGAATTATTTTTCATCTATCTTGATAACACTAACGAGAAGTTTCCTACATATCAAAATGAGTACTCCGATTGTTTTTAAAGTGAGATGGAGTAGATAAAATAACCATTATAATTAAGACTGTAGAAATGCCATGGAATTCTAAACTTTCATGATTAATATCTTTAAAAGTGTTTTCCTCTCTCTCTCTCTCTCTAAACTCAATAAGGAGGTTAGAAATCCCCGTTCTTCTCTTCTGCTAATGTCCTTGAATTAGGCATCTGAAGTTATAACCTCTAAATGTTGTAGAATTAAATTTAGGTTTAATTAACAGATAAAATTATTGTAAACAACTGCTATTGAGAAAGGCATTTCAATTACTGATAACAAAGTGCACATAAAACATTATCTAGTTGTTCTTTCCTTTATTGTGACATGTTTCACGCATTTTATATTTTGGTAAATAAACTGAAATTAAATTAAAAAGAAACGCTAAAGTGTAAGGTAACACATTCTAGGAGATTAGTTTCAACATTCTTATGCGTTGTTAAATTTTTGAAATGACACAAAGAAATACCTTATGTATTTCCTGCAGATAAATCACTGTATACTTCGCAATAATAATCGTGTGTTCTGAATAATTGCTTTGAAGATGAGGATAATGACATAGCTTATGCCGAGGGAGACATAATACTTTGTATCCGTGGTGGCGTTCCCTTTCATAAATGCAATAAATTGTTGCTACGATCCTTTTGGAAGACTCTGTGACTTTCATAGATTTCTTTCAGGTGATGAGATCTTAATTAGGAAATATGGTTTCATCTCCTGTGACAATGGTTCCCAGAGCTTCTTTCTAGTTATCTTGGCAGCACTCTAAAAACTTACGACAACATATTTCATGATTTTCCTTCTTAACTGCAGGAAGAAATGAGGGCACCCATATTGCCATGTGAAGTTTTTCATAAATAATTCCAAAGATGGCTGCAATAGAAACTTCAACTTTTCTTTGAGTTCCTGCCGTTAAATTTTTATTTCCCCACTTTTTTTTTTCTTTCCTTCTTTCTTTTCTTGCTTTTTTCTTTTTCAGTAATCACTTCTACAGACTGACCATCAAGAGGTTTAGTCTCAGTCTCTCTCCTCCTCCTTTTAGACTATACTTTCACGGTGAAATATGAAGGAGAAGCTTCCCAATATTTTTATAGCATTCGAGGATATAATTCTTTGTTGTAGAACTTACTCAGTTTGTAATATTACGCAAATTAATGTAGAATGTTTTACTTGCATCTAAATGAAACTTGTACGTAACCTTCCCACAGATATCATTTTAAAATTGGCACGACTTTTGTATAGCCGTGGGTAAAGTATGAAATCTTAATACGAGAATATATATGACTTAACAATCATGACTTCCAACAATGAAATTCAGCTTTAATTTGAGCAATGCGTCAAAAACACTAAATCTTTGGCACAAAGTATAACAATAAAAGTGCATTATAGCATATGAGTCGACCTAATGAGAGATGCTAATAATTATTTATTATATTAAGAGCCGTAGAAGCAATGATTGCTTAAAGAAACTCCCTGTATTAGCACAACATATCAATAATAATTTCATTATAGTAGAATTTATAATCGGCGCCCCGAGAGTACTTTAATATTTATAATGTCATAAATACAACATTGATTTCATTTTCAATGAAGATTTAGAAGGCTAATATTTAATTGTGTAAATAACAATTATCATTATCAAGCCTTAGTGACTTCTAATGCCTAATTAATTATAAATAACATAAATAGATTAAGAAGTTTATATTGGAATGGGGAAATGAATGCTAGAATAACACCTGCAAGCTTTTCTTATTACATAAGAGCAAAATGGGTTTTTCATGACGTCAGGAGGCATGGTTTTTACTATTGTGTTAGTTAAGTGGCTAAGTTTTCGCTCCGTCACTAGAACATTCGAGCCGGCTAATCAGTAGTGAGTATTTTAAACTTCTGAAGACGGTGTTGCTCCTGAGCTTACTTGAGGGGACTAGGGTCGAAGTTAAGCACGTGGCGACTCAAGTCAAAAGATAGCATATAAAGAGGCGAAATCGCCCAGATGCTAAGCAGTTTCATTCGTTCCAGGACATTCCAGTCACTCCTGGAGACATTCACGTCGGCGGCAGAGAGTTGTAATTAGGCGTGTAACTTATATATAAGGGGAATGCATGAACCGCGGGACACTGAAGTTAACTTTTCGAGTAATAAACCAGCGATATATCCAGTGCAAGTTTTAATTCCTACGAAAAAGTTGGACAGAAGATCGGAAACCTGCTACCCCACGGTAACGCTTGCAACATATGGAAACTCTAGAACAGCCCCGAATGTCAAATGAAAACTAGCAAACAGCAACTTGCATTGCTGATAGTTTTCCTAGCCCTGTACTAAAATAAATGCCTTAGTTTTTAGTTTTTATTTCCGTTAGTTTAGCATCACCCTAAAACTTGTAACTTCAAACCGCTGACAGATTCCTCACTCAGTTATGACATCATTCGCTGTTTCAGATTTACATGATAGTTTGTTAGGAGTAAAAACAACAGAAAATGTTGTTTAAGAATTTTTCATTGTTCATAAACGATAGTATTTAAGCTGAAATTGTAAATTACTTCAAAAAAGTTCCAGGTTTACACTTAACATATTTTGCTTCTTTTTAAGTGCACTTTTTAGACCCAAATCCGTTATAAGTACAGTTCTATGTAAATGACGCTGGAATGGGCAACAATAATCTAGAAACACAGTAATGTACCATTGGAAAGGTCATACAAAGAGATGTAAAAACTTAAATGTTCATAATTCATGATGCATTCTTCTTGTTAAGTGTTTGTATGGATGCTATAAATACATTTATAGTAAAACAAAAAGGCGAAGGAAAGCTAGTCCGCAACGAAATAAATTTTCTACCGCTATCTTGTCAATGAAAAAATCTGCATGTACGATTCAGACAAACAATCACGTGGAATAGCGCTGGAAGAACGGGATCATACGGTATTCATTTGATAAATTGATATTTTTTTATATTTAAATGGCTGCGTACCTCTATTTTCATTTTTTTTTTTCCTTCCCAAGTTAACTCTCTCATATCAACATAGGTCTAAAGCAAAGATGATTGAACTTTTTTGATGAAGTGAATGCTTAAATGAACCCGTAGCCTACAGCGCTTAAAGTTACCTGGTATTTACTTTTTCAAGGTAAAGAAAAGTTCGGAAAAATCTTATCCAGATAACTGACCTTACGGGATTCGAAGATCGGGACCTTCAGATTTGCAGGAAGGTACGCTGACCATAACACCACGAAAAAGATCAAGATTAATGCTAAAGGCATGTCGTATAACTGAACAGATAACCGAAATACGAGGGCGAGTCAAATGAAAATCTTAAAACTGTTTTACATTTAATTTATTGAGGAAAAGCGGTACACAGCTGTATGATTTTTCCACGTAGTCTTCGTTACATTCATTGCAAGTTCCCCCCTAGCCGTTACAAAGTGCATGGATTCCTTTAGAAAAACATATTGTAGTTCTCTGCACAGCCACTCTTGCATCCCTGATATACATCTTCATTAGAACATCCATCCATATCCGAATGATATGATGTGCCGAGTCATAACTTATGTTCAAAATTTCTGCAGTTTTATCCACAGTCACTGGGCGATTTTTCAGCACTAAGTTTTCAACTTCTGCAATATTCTCTGGTGTTGCAACTCCATGTGGCAGATGTCATACCATTTGCATTTCGGTGTTCGTCACCACACCGAATCGTCATTCGTCAGTGAATTGCACATCACTATTCAAAAACCGAATAGCAGAATATTCGGTTCTTCTTTGGTGCATGTCTGAAGTGAAACTGCTATCGTCTGTGATGTTTTTGCCTGTCTGCACTGTCCTGCAATGTATAGGACATTCCTTAAAGCATGTGTAACAGTACTGCCAACTTACAGGACAAATGGCGCGAAATTTCGAAGTTTAATTACAAGTTTAAGGTTTTCATCTTACTCGTCTTGTATAAGCTCTCTGTATTCAGATGTACATGAGTAATGTCTAGTCTAAATAAATTGATAACGTGAGAAATGTAAATTTGGCGCGATTCACCACACCGTCTTCTACAGTCTTTGGCAATAAAACTTTCTTAAGTCAATAGGTGGCAATACTGCATCGTTTTTGAAAATAGGTGACATTGACGTACGTATAAAACAGCTAAATGAAGATGGTGAAACGCCGTGAAAAGCTGAAGAATGTTTACGGAGATATAACAGTGGAAATCAGTTGGTGTTTGTAAATGGCGACCTCGCTATAGATAAAATCGGGACTTAAACATTTACCGCCCTTCTTGGGGAGCATGTAATTTGCGGCTTGTGGGAAAAGAAAAAGTGAAAAATTTCTTCTCATATTCTTCCAGACTTAGAACTAACAGATTTGAAAAAAATGTTCTACTCACTCGTCTCAGGGCAGTGTCGTAGAATTACAAACGTTTTGGTTAATTATTCTTCTAATAGGTCAACCTAAGTATGAACCGTATTTCACTAGTGCCAATCGTGTTATAATTCCTATTGTTACTATATCTTGTATTAAATGTATTGACTTGTCTTAACGTGGACTTGTTCTGCTAATGGATCTTCAATATATAGGGCGAGTATGGTAAAAGTGCAATTTTAAATTTGAATAAAACTCTCACAAGTATTTGTTGTTTGTTCAATGCACAGGCTGTCGGTAGCCCGGATTTCCAGCGGAAATGGTAAGTCTACTAGATAGTCCGCAAATTGTACAACTCTTTTGTCACATGGTTGAACAGAAAAACATTCACCTGTTTCTAAAGGTAAAAGATACGACGTGACCAATAAATAGTGTAGCCAGAGACATGTTTCATTGCTTTCGTCTTGATATTCTCTAGACAAACGAAGTTGACATAGTTTGACCCAAATGAAGCTTCACTATTACAGGAATTGTGTTCATATTGATCATAGTAAATCTGCGACTGCACTTATATGGGCACACGGCAAACATTTGGGTGACGTTCGCAAGGCGGGTCACTGTCATACAGTGTATTGACTCAGTGACTTCAGTGTACTACAGGATAGGTTCGGCCGCAATTTACATACATCCTGTTAACTACTCCACCAGTACTGTCCGAGATAAGAACTCACTCGCAATTTACATATATCATTATCAGCCCTGTAAGACTTTGGTTTCGTCCTGTACCGAAGCTGAAAAGTAAACCGATGAAAAATGGAGAGGCACTGTAGCGACTCCATGCAGCAAGCAACTAGCCGATGAGATCGTTCGTGCTTATCTGACGAATTGTGTCTCTTGCTCAGAACAATTATTTGTATCGCGCGAAAATACCTGCTCTTGTTAAAGGCAAGACAAAAACCGTTGAAAAGTACTGAAATTATAATGAAACTGCAAAATTATTCATGAAAGTTGTGGCTACATGCTGGTTTGTTTGTTTTTTTTTTTTTTTTTTTTTTTTTTTTTTTTTAATTTTCTTGTAAACTAAATAGAGAAACAGAATAGGAGTAATGCCTTCTGCCTGAACCATTGGTGAACAGAGCTGAATGCAATGCTGATACAACCCGTCTGTAACCTAAGTCGGTTGCTACAAGAGAAATGCATCTAAATATATGTAGCTGTCAGAGAATGAATACATTTTTCAAACGTAGCGACTGTAGAAACACTATACGCCTTTACTGCGTTACAAAAGAAGCTCTTGGTAAGTGTTTTAAGCATGAAATCCCGGATTTTATCGAAAATATAAATTATATAAATTAATAACAAAGTTCCCACTACTTAATTTGTAACAGAAGCGACTTATTAATATTCAATGTTAAAAACAGAGACTACATGGTCGCCACAAGGTCAATAATATGCTACAAGACGCTAGCTCGAATAGGCAAGAATGAACTTCTATTGATACCAGATAGGCAATTTACATTATTTTTTATAAAGTGGAATATTCAGGATAGGTCTCGGTATAAAATCATAGGCTTCTATAAGGCCCAGGTAAAATAATTCAAATAGTACTGCAAGTCACAAAAACAATGAAGTCTGCGTGAATACCCGGGAAAATTGTCCCCTTCGGCTCTTCCCGATGTGCTAATAGCTTACAACGGGCAACTGAGGGTCAGTTATTACTTAGAGCACTTTACAAGTAGTAGTTAAAAAGGGTCCATGCTTGAAAATACAATCAGGAGCATAGGAAAAATATATACCACATTAGTGATGGTCATATAGTTGATAATAACTTGTCGGCCTTTTCCACTAATGCTCCTGCGGGCGCCCATAGTTGTAAGGTTATGATTTAAGATCTATCTATAAAATATCTGCCCTTATTACTACGCCATATATGTTGTAACAAGTTTTATCATTCCTAATAGTTTTTATCAAACAAAACTTAAGGCGATTAATTACAACTGGAATTTTTTTTCTGCCGAAGGTGACAAATGACCAGTTACAGAAGGCAACTTTGAATAAATGCATTCTGATCATGCACTAATGAGCCGGCTGGTTGAGCATAATAAAGGAGTATTTGTAGTTTTTTCATACCGTGATTTGGTGCGAATATCATGTCACTTAATTTGTATTTATTGTTAATTTATATAATGCAGCGAAGCAAATATTTCTGGTTGTTAGACGTGTGGCATTTTGTTTGCTGAAAGGGACATATTTCTTAGACAATTTAGCAATTTCCTACTATGTAGCAGCTAAATGTTGAGCATAAGAAAAAGCAGTAGGAAAGACAATATGGGAAATTGAAATGGAAAAAGAATTATTTGAAATATTACAGAACTATTCTCAAACCTAGTGGAAAATATTAGGAAACTTAACAACAAATTCAGAACAAATAGCACGACTTACTGTGCCATCCTCTTGTTTATAAAAAATTATTATCATGTACTCCAAACGAAGGATCAACAAAGCCGCGAGTGTAGGGCCGAGCGTAAATTATAAGGTGCTAGGCTAATAGAGCCCGTAGTCTTGGCGCGCTGGCACAAGGCTAAGGGCTTTTTTTTTTTTTTTTGTGTGTGTGTGTACTTCAAAGAACTGTATACACATTAGTAATCAAGGCTATGCGATTTTTCTTTAGTCTATAACTTTTTCTATTGTAAACAGTTTGTGAGTTAATCCATCAATTACTTGATATCTAAGGTTTATTATTTTCTTATTTAAGTTAAAATGTATATTACCCATCTATAGTTTTTCAACTATTTTAGGTTTACTTGTTTCGTAGACCCAAGATCGCTGATTCAATCCCGGTCAGAATCGATGGATATTTTTGGGCGTAAAATTTCGAAGTATGGCTTCCTTCGGTAGGGAAGTAAAGCCGTGGGCCCCGTGGAGTAGATTTACATCACATAAAAGAACCTGAAGTTTGAAAGAAGAGACATATGAGCAAAATTTAACGGCCATTTCACTCCCTGAATTGAATGGGATCTGATAAACAGCGCCCATAAATAAATCAAATAAATAAAACCTATTTTATGTAACTTTCTTTAAATTTCTGAACATTATTGTCAGTTACTTTTAAGGAAACACGAAATTTTGTCAAAATATTATCTTAAAATTATAGAAATTACTATAATATCGTAAATGTATGCTTTTCTTTTCAACACTTACCACCCTTCTACGAATATTCAAATTTAGTTGTACTGTTAAAGCTGCAACTTTTAAATTCTATTATAGGAACTATTCTTTGTACTTACATTTTCCTTAAATGTTGCCACTTTTTCCTTTTGAGAAGTATTAATATATTTAAACATATATTAAAGACTTTGTCTTCCAACCCGAAAAAAAAATGAGTTTTAATGACTGTATAATAAGAATTATGTTAGTACAGAGAGCTTATACTCGACAAATTGCAGCAATATCACTCTTACAGCTATTTTAGTTGTCCGCTTAGACTTGGAGCACACGAGATTTGTTCGCCAGCAAGGGAGGCGAGAAAATGCAGCCTGAATTAGCTGAGGGTTGCATTTGCATTTTCCGAGCAGTTAACGCTTGGGACTGGCATTTAGGAGGCCCCAGTTCAATTTCTGTTAGGAGAGCCATCCTGATTTTTTTTTTGGTGGGTCACCCTGGTCACTTAGGCGAATACTGGAATGAAAAGTTACATGCTCTCCCATTTCATATAATATCGAAAGACGAAGGTGGATAGTGGTTTTGCACTTTGTAAAGTTTGTTTTCACCTTGTTTAACACTTGCTTTTACTACTCAGGCATCACAGGTGGTACACATTGGTGATATACATGAAATTAAATGATAAATTGGGAAAGAATTTTTTTAAGAAGGGAAACGTCCCAAGCCGCCTAAGTTTAGGGTACCTTCCCGGCATTTGTCATTTATGAGGACTGAAGAAAACCTTAAAAAATCTTATGGACGAAAGTCCTGGTGGAAATTGATTCCAAGGTCCACCAGTCGGCGCCTTAACGAATTCGGCCACCCATGCTCCAAGGTCTGGTATGGAAGCGGACCTTACGAGGGGCTCGTACTCCTCATTGGAGGGCTCCGCCGGCGTCGGGTTGTTCATGGAAACATGTTAGGGACTCTGCACAGCTCCCTCCCGTCAATCCTGGCCATCCTCAAGCCTTCCTCCAGGAGATGCCCTCACCGGGACCGTAGGCACAAACGGCCATCCGTGAGCGAGGCTGAAGTGTCCGCTCTGGCCAGTCTAGTGCATTTCTCACCAGAAAAGACTATACCGGAATGATTTCTTCCACCATGCAGAAAACAAAGAACCAGTTTATATATAAAAGTGATAAAACGAAGAAGATAATATAAAATTCAGCAACTTAGGCCATCTATCCGGCAATAAATTAACTGAATACTACTTGAAATTTCAAGTACCAGTAATATAAGACGCTGTAAGAACAATGTGTGTAAAGGGATTTTGCCATTTAATTAGAGTTGATGAAATTGAAAATATAAACCATGCTTGCTTACTGGAGGCTGAAGAATTGGCGATTAACTCAATTTTATGAAGAATGTGAAATTCGTTGATTCAATCAGCTAGCACATGTTTGTAAGCTGAAAGCTGGGAGACTTTGCACGGATGTCTTAAAGTAATTGAAATGGTGGATTTGGCGTTTAAATTCCTCACAAAAAATAATCAATTATAAAGCTTAAGGTACACAATTCGCTTTCGTTAACATTTCTCTTTATCAAATTCTACAGAAATATCTGGTAGGTACCTACTAAATTCAAAGTATGAGGTTAACTGTGCAATAGTCTTTATTTCGTTTCAGTAACCAATTTCGTTTCTTTGTAAGGCGTAGTTAGAAAACTTCAATTGTTTATCTACCTGTACCCTTGTAATGACATTGCCAGACACAACTATAATAAGACGCAAGAAAATTCAGGCTGCGTTATATCAGTCACTGCTAAGTTTTTGCTTGTTTGCAACAAAGCAATACTTCGGCAACCTTGTAATAAATTGTAGCCAAAGGGTTGTGACAATATCACTTTCAGCAGCAAGGTAATTTCATGCAATCATAGTCACGTTTCTTTTTCTTCCCCCCACCTCTTCCCTCTCCGATTCTTCTCCTCTTTGTCCCACACTTCTTTTTTATTTTTATTGTCCATGGAGAGTTGTGGCACATACCTATTAAGCTGACATCCCTGCAATAAATATGTTGCGGTACAGTTAACAGAAAACAAAATGAAAGAAATCTTTGTCTACAGCGCGTGACCAGTTGAAACAGCACTTGAGAGATTAAAAAAAAAAAGAAGTAGAGAAATATAATTTAGAGGGGACAAAGAGTGAGTCATTCCTCTTTGTTCTCGGTAGCCAATAATTAGTCTTAATGTCTTAAATTTAAATTAATGCATGTATGTACTAATGAACCTGAACACCAGTGCCCGAGAACTTCAGACATTTTTTTCCCCTTAATTAGAAGAATTTTACGAGTAACATCCTTGAAATCCACATAATCGCTTATCGCTTATGTAGCATTGCACTATGTTTATAAAACACGTACAAATAGCTAAATGCATATGCGTGCTATCTTAAAGCATATCCTAACTAGAACTTCACAGATAAACTTAGACGATAAAAATAAAGTTTTTGCTATGAAATAAAAGATACACTGTATTCATTATTTTCTTTTTAGATCTGATCAATGTACATATTGGAAGCGTCATATTAATTTATCACGGTTATACTTTAATATATCAAGAGGACCTCCAATAGAAGTACGGAAAAAATGTAAATGCCATCTATTATATGGTTAAAATATAAATAACTCATATTAAAGTATTATAAAATATAGGCACTAAAAATTTACCTAAAGTTATGCGATTAAATGAAATGTAGACGGAAATATTTATTTACCGCTTGTGACTAATGTGGAGCGAGATACGCTTTAAGGCGTGGAAGTTTCTGGAGTACGAGGAAAACTGTTCGTCTCATCTGTCAGTAGCTTTATATCCGAGAAAGAGGTACACTGGTCTTTTGATAACGCATTATTATTAAGTTTTTGACTCGAGAGGACGTAAAACCGGCAAAACGTATATAGAGCTTGAAAATAAGATGTTCTCTAAGACACAAGCGAATTAGTGAAACAAAATTTTCACAGAGGAACGAGAAACTGTGGAAAATAACACACCAACATCGACCTAGGAAGAGCGTAACGTAAACGAACATTCCAGCCTTCGAGGACTTTGTCGAGTGTAACCATCGTTTTTTGATTCTGAAATTGGAATACGTTATAGAAATGTTCAATTCATCGTTTCAGATGACTTGGATTTCAGAGAAGTTTCAATCATTCTCATTGAGGATCCAAAAACAGCATGTGTGGGAGTGTGTCAGAGACTTTTGGCTCAATACCGGGATAAAACATGGGTACACTATTATTCTCATGAGTCGAATAAACTGTCATTTGTTTGTAGGGAAAGGGAAGAATCCGCCCCTGTCAAAGTAAAAACTCGCCTTTCTGCTGGGATGGCTTTCTTGAAGTTTTTTGGGACTCCCAAAGCATTTTGTTCATCGATTTTCTTCAAATGTGTTATACAATCAATGTAACTTTTTACTATCAGCTTCCAGTGGAGGCAAAACGGGTTTATCGAGAAGTTCCTCTCTCCCAAGACAATTCCCGTCCGCATACAGCTGCTTTGACAAGGTAAAAATTCGGGAAAATACACTAAACAGCATTGAAGCGCCCTTCCAGCGGCCCATACTTATTGGTTTTGAGAGTTCTATATGCTTCGGTATTTAAAAGAAGCATTGGGAACTCGACGATTCCACAGTAACGAATCGTGTGCAACTGGCTAGAAACACAAACCCACTTTTTCTTCAATAATGGTGCCCTCTGGTGAAAATGTGTTTGTAAATGGGGTGATTTAAGTAGAAGAATACTATTTACACTATTTTTATTAAATTTTATTCAGTGAAATAAAAAAAATATGAAGGTAATATTTTATTCACCTTACAAATAAAAATTCGATATATAGCAATTCTGGATATTCATTTATATTGTAAAGCAACTATCAAATAGTCATTTACATAGAACGTTCTTGAATATTTCAAGCCCATCTATTACTTACAGCATGGTTTATAAACGTATATATCTGCACACCATTACTATTTGGTAAACTTTGATTTCCAACATTGACAATATTTTGTCAAACAGAATATAATTAAATATACGTATTTTAACATTTAAGTTTTATCATTTAATTACTAAACTGCTTATCTGGTGTCATTTGAGATGCATAGGCTTTTTCGCCATATTTATTGGTTACATTATGAGAAAAAAATACTTCATTTTCAATCTGATCGATAGCCTTGGGGTCGGTCCTAGTGGTGTAGTGGTTACCATACTTGCCTTCTAAACCCAAGATCGCGGGTTCGAATCCTACCAGGACAGATGGATTTTTTCGGGCGTAAAAATCCTAAGTATGGCTTCCTTCGGAAGGGAAGTAAAGCTGTGGGTCCCGTGTCGTACATTTGCGGCACGTAAAAGAACCTCAAGCCTGAAAGAGAGTCCTCTGAGCAAAATTTGTCGGCCGTTTCACGCCCTGAGTTGAATGGGACGCTGATGACCTGAGCTGTTAAAGAGCGTCCATAAATAAATCAATCAATCAAAAAAAAATAAGATAGCCTTGGTTGCTTAGTTATCCTCTTGTATATATACCCTCGTGACAGAGGAAAATCATGAAAAGGTTTTAGCCAGGCTTATAGGTTCCGATGACACCCTAAATATACGAGCATCAACCGCTGCACTTGAGTCAACTTATTCGTTAATTTTTTTCACATCAAGTACATGATTTAGAAAAAAAGTTTACAGTGTAACTGCATATACACTAATAAAGCTATATTTACAAAGTAAGCACCCAGATATAGCAATAGTGAATTTTTTTTGTTTAATTCAAAGATATTTAGTGTGGATTTTTTGGGCCACATTGGTAGCATTGTCACTCAATCTCCACGTCTACTGCAGATGTATATGGGCTCAAGGTTGATTTGCTCAAATACAGACAACCAATCTTTAAATTGATCGCGCACCACGCACCACGCACCTCTAAATTGATTTGTTGGTAGATCCTTCCGGTAATCTGCTTGAAAGGAACGTTAAATCGTGGTTATGGACTCGTATAGAATTTCAGCACACAAAATGCTTTCTACGCTACTATGGCCACCGTTTTCACAAAACACCATCTGGTGATCCATGTTCATCGAGGGCAGTGTAAGAACAAGCAAATATTCAATAAGTGCTATTTTGTAAAAACTTCAGAGATGTTTTTGACTATCCCTCTAACAATTAAACTTCTACTTATAAAATTAAAATGTCATTCATAGAAGGCAAATTTAGGGTTCCGTGTCTCTCAAGTATGCCATACCGGACTATAGGAAGACGCGCAGCTGCAAGAGAGGCTTGGTTTCTACGGGTTCTACCGATATCAGAGCGTACGATCAAATTACTCAATGTTATTTATACAAAGTATTTGTTTGATTTATTTACCAGGGTTGCAGCTTATTACAATATTGTAGCTACTATAAATTTGACAAATATTAAGAACATAGAATAGTGTCAATATCATTGCGCCCCGTTTTCTACCACGTCACACTTGTTGTACTGAGCAATTATAATAATTTGATGAAACGTGTAGTTCCTAAAATTATCAGAGACCAAATTCATGTGATATTCGGTTAAGCAATATTTATATCGCACGATGTGGTCAGAACATACTGAAAATGTGGAATACCGACGTTTTCGTCCACCACATTTCTGGATAATTTATCTTTAAGGCCACACAGTGAGCAGAATCCTTTAATTTGTGAAGTGAATTTGCCAGCTTATTTTATACTCTGTGAGCAATGCTTCCTTGCAGTATTTACTTATATGACTTTGCAGTTCTTCAATTTAGTTAATGACTTTCGCCATGGATAACCATGATGATTCTAAATCATTAAGTTTTGCAATTCAACATTTAAATTTTTGTTAATAAACTGAATGTCTTATTTTTAAGCATTCGTATTATTTTAACTAATTGGTTCAAGTTATAGCACGTCAACACACATTTTTGCCTACACCTTGAGATTGCAATTCCCTACAATAACATTTGCAACGAATTAGCAAAAGCTTTAGTTTCATCTATGGATACACATAATTTTTGGTCTTTTAATGCTTTTATAATTTAAATTAATACACTGGTAATCAATCAACTTTGCAACAATTCCAACTTCGCTTAAAAAAGCAATGGGAATGTTATGACCGCAAAAAAACAGTCTACACCTTCATAGAATGCTGCTAAATAGCCTTTAAAATTATTGATTCATTAGATATTGTTCCATTATTGTATTTTTTCAGAAAATGTTTGAAATAAGGGTGTTGCTGTCTCTTAAATGGAATATTGTTCTTAACTAACATGTGGCATAAGTCATTGAAAATTGTGTACTTTTAGGAATAATTGGAAGTGCGGAAAATTCTGTTTTGCAATTGGAAACTCTCAATTTAGTATGTTGTGTCCTCCGCTGTTAATTAGCCTTTTATCTCTTTGTTACTTACCTTAAATACCACAGTGTTCTTATTAACAATGGAGAAGGGCTGATGCCGGAACTTTTCAAAATTTCAATTTTGAATTTAGTGATTTTCTGACTTTCGGCATAGGAAAAACATGTCCCCAGTCACAGCACTCGATCCTGCTTTCCCTGCACCTCCTCCCAACGAGAGCACTTCACCGTTTTACTCGGTCTTTATCATGTACGCTCTGGTTAGGTTGCCCAAATCCGCTTTCTGGTTATGAATTAATGCAAACCTCTCTTAGAGTCATTTTAAACCCTGTTTTCTTCGAAGATAAAATATATGTAAATCATCATAAATTCTGTAAAATGTTAAATTCTCTACAACAAAATGCACACTTAAAAATACTTATATTTTCATTACACAAACTCTTCTGAAATCGCAGTAGTTGCTTCATAGGGTATCTCATTTTGTAGACATTTTTCCTGAATATTCAAAGCCTCCAATAAAGATTGGTTTTAACCTGAACATTTTCTATTACGTTGGCGTGTGTCGCTATTTCATTTCCAAGCGTACTGAGAGCGCATGTGAACAAATGGCTACATAGAAGCGAAGCGTAACCCTCAAATGAATGAATGCTCATGCCGAAATGATTGCGACACAGGAAACCGCCATAAATCCTTATACATATAGGTATACTTCCAAACAGATCAACAGGTAAGCTGAAGAGTTGTAATTTGTTAATGTGTTGCCACGAATTAAATGTACATTAATTTGGGCCAGACTTTGAGGAAAAGGAATTATTAAATCATTGATTTTGTATGATTTCATCAACCTGTAACTAAAGTTATTTATTGGTAGATTGACAACCGCGGTTTAGATACATAGATGTACCTAAACCTCCTTTCTCATCATAGCTAACCTTTTTAGTTCCACTCTTGACTTATTAAAAGTAATTTCTCATTACAGGTAACTATTTTTTTTCAGCGCTATCTAGTGGTTAGTATAAAATGCCTTGTAATTTTAACAAAATAATATCGGATCATCTAAGTATCTCAGAGCCGGAAATGCATTAGCGATAAACCTTACACCTAGCTACACGAGTTACACGAGTCGGAGCTAGAGGGCGAGATTTAACAAACTGCTACGTTGGTCTTGAGTCTCTTACCAATCACAGTGCCGTTAGACCAGTGAAAGAAATAACAGGAGTTTAATCCTAGAATAAAGTCTGCTAAGTATACTAATGACAAATACTGGGCCTAATTATTCCATTCTATTATTTATGACTCGTATGACCGTACGGAGATTATTACAACAGAAATTCTTACGTGATCGAATTCTAATTCGTAATGCGATTCATAAATTTGTAGTATCCACACATTTAGATGAACTAAAGAATAACATCCATCAAGACATCAATATAGCTCATTTAGCAATGCACTTTATATATTGAATAGTTCTAATTAGAAAAGTTCGGTACTTATTTTACTTGTATAAACCACTCTTCATAAATTTTTGAGTGCACTCTATATTGAGTAATCATTTTAATTTACAATGTCGCTACTTAGCAAGAATTTAATTGATTACCGCCATTTTAAGTTGATTAAGAAGTAATCTTAATCACTTATGAGGAGAGAGTACTCAAGTAGTTACTAAATGGTCTACCTACTTTGTAGTACCGAATATTTTTTACCTGAACATTCATTGGCTGTAGGTGATTCTGCCTTATGACTCACAAAGCACAAATATCCTCGTCAGTGCCACTATCTAGCACGTCTTTCTGGGTCGCTAATAGGGTCAGAGCAAGATACACTTGGAAAGAGACAAAGCAGAGCTATTTTACTCTGAAACGAGGCACTTACAAGGTTAGAAGATATTTTATGTATTAGCGATGGTAGTTTTTACATTTTTTCGTATGCTCACGTTATTTTTTACTTTTATCGACGACATGCGTGTTTACAAAAAGGGCGCGACCAGTGTTCTGATAATTTTTAGAAACTGTGCTAGTTCAGTTGCTATCGATGTTACTAGTATGTATTTACCTCGTACAAAAAGCGATAGTATCCATAATGCTTTATCGACTATATTAATTTACTGTAAGTAAAAACATACTTTCATATGTAAGTATACGCTGTTTTGTTCTCCTCATGGCACCAAAAATGTTTAGTATTGATTTTCAGTTCAGGGGTAAGGTGCAATTAGTTGACTTTATGTTTCCACTTAACAGTCATATCTTTAATACTGTGACATCTACTGTTTTTGGTAAACATATGTACAATCTATGTATTTTAATACAGTGTGTGGTGATAGCAACTCTGAGCCGGTCCTTCAATTCCAAGTTACATTGAAAAAATGCCTGCTTTAGGTACCCCATAAAAATAAATTTACAGCAGGGGACTGGTATGGTTAAGGGATGTCCCCATATCCAGAAATCGCCTTCTATGGAAAGATCTGCCTCAGCAATATCAGCTTATTTTTGCTGTGTGTCGTGGTGCCGTCCTGTTGGAACCACACATTCTCCAAATGCACGTTCAACATCCGCATTTGAAGAATAAAGAAGTATTGCAGCATGTCGCAATAATGTTGACTGTTGATCGACCCTCATTGCTCTCAAAAAATAAGATCCGATGATTGCTAATACAGAAACTTTACACCATTTACAACGCAAGAGCTGTGCAAGGGCCTGATGTGCTATTGCTGCTGGTCTTAACATTTTCCAATAATGCATATTCCGCTTGTTTGCAGTACGTACCGCTAAACTGAAAGCGAATTTCATCGAACATGGGAAACGATTGTTCTTGAAATGTGTCTCTCTTGCGCGCGCTACAACTTTCTGATTCGCATGTCCATTACGTCACAGTACTACGCGAGTCAAAACACGCTATGCACGCTGTCGCACCTCTGCATTATGTTTGTTAATCATACTTTGGTAATATGTGTGAACAAAAGCCATTCCTAGTCCACATACCAGGAAATGTGAATGGTGTTCAGTACTAGTTTGTACTCCTTATATCGAAGTACTAAACATGCTACACATTACCTGCTATTGACATATTAGACATTATTACGTTGGATACACGATTTTAAAATCATAACAGCCTTGTGATTTTTGGCATTTTGAAATCGGGAATTTAACACCCTATTCTAAGAGCATAAACAAAGAGCAACAGCTGAAAATGAGATCATCATCAACATTCAGAGGCGTTTCACAACTATGTATGCAGAGATGACGGTGGATAAAACTCAGTCGTTGGGCGAAAACGCTGTAGGAATTGTATGAAGGTCGGAGTAGTCTATTAATCGTTCAAGCTACAGGCGGTCGCACACTGCAGTCACACCTACAATGATGGGTATAGGCGAATGTAACCAAGCAACTCTACTGCTTAACTGATAGCTTTGTCGGTATTATCAATTCAATTTTACACCAGTTAGATTATTCAAAGACATTCCTCAAATAACATGGAACCATCATCTCGTTCGAAGAGCTGGTCATTTCTTCTCCAGCATTGTATCGGGAGATGAAATATGCATTTATGATTTTGAGCCTGTAATCGAAGATAATTTATGGGATAACATGACATATCTTCTCTTCGTAAAAGTTCAACCAGAGACGATTCCACCATAAGGTCACATAGTCACGTACCTCGCAATTTCAAGTGAAAAATACATTAATTAATATTTTCTGCGATCTCTTTTGAGCAGTGTTTCCTTTTGTTAAACATCACATAGCGAAATTGGAATGTCTGAAGAGAATTGACGCACCCATACCTGCAGAATTTGCGTGCCAAATGGCAACAAATATCTGCCTCACTACTAAGCTTTGTTCGACATTTTCCTTCGATAGTGTTCCCAGACAGAATTATTATAACATAATTCAGAAGGAAACGAGATGATAACTCCACTGTGTGCTTTACAATTTCGATAGTGAACGATGTTAGAGGATTAATTGCAGGAATGAACTTGCAAATTCTGCCTCCATTTTCCAGTCTATCCACTTTTTATACGTGTCGTTGTAATCGTCTATCTGAGCTCTGTGTTTTGAAATTAAAAATAACACACGTTTCCAGCATTTTCCGCATGTCACTGACACATTGTGTTTTATATGTGTACAAGTGCTTGATTCCTTTGTTGTTTTGAAAAGTAGGCAGGAAACACTAGTTTAAACCAAAAATAACGCTTGTTATAACTTATAATGGTAGGTTTGACTATAATCGTCCCATGGAACGAAAAAAGTGGAATTCGTATATGTCATGTGACCAGCATATTACTCAAATAGAGCTAAGTAAATGTAAACAGAACATAGTATATACAGCTGTTGATTGGATAGGTGTAACGCAAAACTCGTCCAAAAATAAAAAGATTGAAGTAGAACAGGGGAGTGTTAAGACAGATTTTTTTTATAAAGAAACCGCTTCCCGATGTTAATAGGAAAGAAAATGGAACGTGACATCTTACAAATAAATTGAATACAGACCAAGAATCCTAACAACAATCAAGAGGATTACTTACAGAAACATTCATAATCAAAAGGAAAGCTTCATCTGATTAAACTAACATGGAGAAAGCTTACAAATTAAATTCTCTGAAAGTTGCTAATGTCAGAGGCATTACTTAAAATCTTTCCTCAGCTATGCCTCAAAAGCTACATTAATTTCAAAGACATCTGGACTAGTGTGGTGAGGATCAGACTGATAATCCCAAGGATTTAGCAAGTGAACAAGCGAAGGGAAGGGATGTACAAACTGACTTTTGTGATGTCCCTGAGAAAGTAAAGACTGAATTTACATAAATAATTTATATCCGAGTATTATTACACTCAAAATGAGAATATTTTCTTCCAAATTAAAGTTTCAGTATCCGATAAATGTTACAGGCTTATGAGTTCATAACAACACAACTTTTTACAGGCAAAATACTTGTCGGCACCGTTTATTAATATTTTCCGACAACTTGTGAATCACGTTTATAAACCAAATTTTATTAGGAAAACAATGTGATTCCCAAGTTATCATATTCAAAAAATGTTTAGTTTTTATTGATCTTCTCAAAATCTATTCAACTGAACTTGTTTGCTTATGGAGATCATTGCTTCAATTGCTCTTCTGTAGTTTGGTAACCTGTAGAAATAGATCCGTGAACTTTTAAGAGACGGTAATCATTTCAGTTATCTATCTAAATAAAAATACTTGTCGATACATAATGGTGTCACATTCTAGAAGCAGAATTTCGCAGAAAGCTATCACATCGTCTCTATCTAGCATTCCCAAAGAAATTGATAGCAGGAGTTTAGATGGGTTTTCTGTATACCACTGTCATTTCACATTGACATAATCAGGCAGACATGAATATAGTAAGATTTTGTTTACAATACTGGCATGTGTGTTTGTTGCCAGTATTACTCCACGCAGATATGACCAGGCCTATTTAGTACTGCTAAAAAGATATGACAAAATAGCAACAAACACGTCTTGAAGCATCTGTTCGGAATTTGCCGATAACGCATCATTTGAAAGATAATGAACATTTCCTGAAATAGATAATACTACACAATCTTTATCACATATTGAAAGTAAATAATTATTGTGATTCTAATCAACAAAGCTACACAATATTTTGAAATGTAAAAGTGCGATATATAATTTGTGTGTATTTTGTTGTAGAGTTATACGTAAAACACAACATGAGTGTGGCTGCAAAAGGAGCACTATCCACTTTTTTTCATATGGAATTATTAGTGTCGCCATACCGTGCAAGTGAATCTTTCATCACCTAGAAGTTGTATCTTGCGTCAAATATGCTATAACTCCTTTTAAGTTACCTACTCTTGTATTCAAACGGCACGCTATTCACAGAGCAATGCTGCTAAAGGAACATTATGCTATCCTGTGCTGTAGTAAGAGGGCTGAAGAACACAATATGGCTGCGATTACTTTCATTACATTCAAACTCTAATTTTAATATCGCTGTTTTCGTTTTGTAGTTTTGAAAATTGTTAAAATTAGTGAAAATGGAAGAATTTTCCGAAAACTGTACCTGTGTGAGGAAGAATGTTCTCAAAGGGGAGTTTTCAGTGTTTTGTTTGCAATAACTAGAGAATAAAAAAATAAATATACGTTTTAACAAAACAACAATGCTACTTCCTTTATTAATTTTGTAAAATAGTAATAACTTCTAAGGCCAGTTTCTATGCCCTTAAGAGTGTAAAATGATGGTTCATTGCAAGCTGTGGTTACAGGAAGCAATGCCAGAAACTTCAATATTTTTGACTGCTGGACAAAGAACTGAGTTAAAGGCTTTAATTATGCTGACCGTAGCTTACTTGCGCAGTCTAGATAGCGATATCGAAGGTGGAGCTCACCAGTTGCCGTTATTTCACAACTTTAAACATCTTCTGCATGTTGTCGCAGAAGGAATTTCATTGCATTAATATGAGCTGAAGTTGGAACGTTCACTTAAGATTGTGGTTCTAAATGAGGAATGAACACAAAGATAATGCGGAAAGAGTATAATGAGGAGCACACACCCTTGGAAAATAATACATTCTACTTTTCGAGCAACTTTCAGTACAAATATAATCTTAGTTCCGGTAGCCCTGTGGGTTTGTTCAACCTATTTACAGTTAAAACATTCGGTAGCCCTTGATAAAAATATTTTTCCCTCCAGGGAAAAGAGCTAAAGCATTCAGCTGTTGAAAGATGATTCTCAGTGTTCACTTTTCTGTTTTAATTTTTATCTTCCAAAGTTGCCACACTAATCAACATATTTACTGCACTATTTACTTTATTCCAAAATCAACTGTCACCTGAATATTTAGCGTCCTATGTATGAGTGGCTGATGAGTTTCCAAAGGGTGTTAATGGAATTGCATCATGCTTGTACCAGGCGCGGTTCATAAGTTTCCGGCCTGATATAAAAGGCCATGGTTCATTATTGCGATGTCCTTGGTATCTGATACTCCCATGTTTCAGGAGTGTAAACAATGTACTTTCTTTGCAGCTATGCCATTAATTTGATTGCAGAAGTTCATTTATGTCATAATGTCAGTTCATTATGTGTTGCATAATACAATGTGATGTTAAAAATTGAATACAGAGTAGTGTTTAAATATTTAACTAAAGAAGGCCTTTCACCAGTGGTATTAAACAATGTCTTGACGGTGTGTATGGGAAAACTTCCGCTTCTCATTCTACTGTGATGGAGTAGTATCCCCCCCCCCTCCCCCTTGTGCAGACAGAGCCTTAAAGATCATCAACTTAAGGATAGTCCGGTGGATGTGTTGACACAAGAAAACTACCTCCCAAGTTAGGCCTCTGAAGCGCATAGCTGCAAGTTTGAGGCTTTCTAAAACAATTGCGTTTCGTACCCTTCTTCAACATTTCATGTGCATTAAATCAGTGCAAGAAGGGTGCCCCGCGTTCTTTCAGCAATGCAAATACAAGTGGAATGTTGTCAGAAGTTTTTAAACCTTTGCTGTGATAAGGGTAAAGACCGCTAGAAAAACCAGGTCACTCGTACACGATGAAGATCATGGCGACAATGTTTTACGGATGCAGAGAAATTCTGATGATGTTTTATATCTTCATTAAACATATCTTATCAGTGACTATTAGATTTTAGATAGAAATGAATGAACATTTTGCTGTACGGATTTGATATGGGTAGCTTGAACTAGGAAAGTTTAATTTAAATTAATTACAATTTTTGCATTAATATAATGCAAATAATTTATTTGTCAGACAATATAAGGTAATATGAATATCTAAACTACCAATTAGTTACCTTATTAGTTTAATGTACGAAAGAGTAAAAATATTGGCTTACCTTTGACAACTTTTCTGCAGTATCCATTATAAATTCCACTTTCTCTATTTTAGTTTTCTTCTGGTTTTCAAACTAATTTTCAATACATATCTGTCTCGTTGGTGTTTGGTTTGTTTCTTTACCTTTTTCCACATATATTTCGTGACGTTTATTCTTTACGTCATATGAGTCATGACGTTCTCACTATTCTGACATTGCAAAATTTAGATAAAATAATATTATTTTCATCAAAACCCGTTGATTTGATATTCAGCAGCACGAGAAGACGCACTTATTTCACTTGTTCCGTCCATCTTTTCATTAAAAATTTCACTTTTGAAATTAAATGATATGACGAAAAGCTAAAGCTACCAACTTTCTGAAGAATAAGACTTGAAGTATCGTTAAAATCTCCGTTTATGTTCAAATATGGGCAGTTTTCCTTTACAACAGCCTTAAAAGAGTAGGGCAAAGTACCTGAGTCCATATATTTAAATCACAGGTTAAAACTGTTTTAGAGTATATCAAAAAATAAGGCATTTTTAAAGTGAAAATAAATCCATTTTTTGTGATCGTGCAAATAAAGACTTTCTTGAGAGAACCTGAAATTTGAAAAGTTTCCATGAAAAATATAGCTTTAATTCGCTTAAAATGATAATGAAACATAGAGATAATTCTAGCCAGAGCTGTAAAATATTTTTGCGTTCATCGTTAATAAAAAAATTTAAAAAGTCGCCTCTCTGAACATGTGCTTTTTTTTTTTTTTGAGTAGTATTTAACGCCCGTTTTTATCACTGAGGCACCACAGGTGGTATTGTTGTGCTGCCATAGAGTATTTAATATAGGTTCTTTCCTACTTTCCTTATTTCAGAACTCTACTTCGGACACGTAGTTATAAGAATATAAATTATGGAAAAAGATTACACCCATTATGAGTAAATAAAAGCGACACACCATGTGGAATAAAGAGTTGATATAATTCCTATTTTCTTTTCCTAAGAGCTAGAAAGCGTAGTTCTGCAACAAGCTGCTAGTTTATTTCTCTTTCTCACTGTCAAGCATCTGCCACGTTATAGTCTTACTCTGTTTCCAAATATTCTTTTTCCAGTCTATACCGATTTCCACTGTTGTTCCATTGCCTGTTTTGTGGTTCACAATATCCAGAAGAATCCGTTGACTTTATAGTTGATGATTATGAATTAAAAATAATTGTATTCGTTGTTTCAGAAACCCATCAGTCAAGTGTTTTGCAAAAATCAGTCAGTGACGTGGGATTTATGCACGAATATGCTGCTCTAAGGACAGTCCTATAGAGAGCGCTAATAAGATTACACATTAGAAAAAAACCGTGTAGCATTATGCACAATATTGTGGTTGAGAATGGTGAGATTGATTGCTTTGTAAAAATGACCAATAAAAGAGGAGTGACCTTATGTGAATTACATTGGGGATCGTGTTCCAGAAAGAAAATCAGGAGAGGAGTACAAGAAAAATACATAAACTCCATGTCTTAAGCTTATTTTGAAGTTAAATGTATTATGTTAATTTATTGTTAAACATTTTACTAGATTAAACCATGGTACCATAAATAATATACAAACAATATTAAAATGAATCCGCCACAACGCTTATTTTTTCCCCATTTCAGGTGTAAGATGCATTGTTAAAAAAAATGTACTAGAGATAGAGCGGAATGATATATACTCCAAGGTTACGTCTTGGACACCGCAAATAAACAAGCTTTCTACCTTATCACCTTTTAAGCATCTTTTAAGCATCTGAAACAGCGCCCTCTTAGAAAAAATACTACATATTCATCTAAACCAGACAGAAGTGCATCATTTAGTTATCACGTTGAGATGATGGTCGGTGGTATTTTTGTCGTTGTTGTTGGCCCCACTTTGCTGATGCCAAAATATGAAGTAGTTTTGGTGTGTTATTCTTTACACTTCGGTGACAACAATTTCTCAGGGGACTATTCGATTATTTTGTTCCTTCGTACTCAACAGGACTGATAGAGGGGACCAGTAATATAAATAACTACACGATGAGACATAATATGTATGGTAATTTATTATGCTGAAGATCTGTCGCGTCCTCTGGTGTTTTGCGTGCGAGAATTTATCCACATCAAATATAAATTTAGCATCTATGACTTCCACGGATATGATCTGAATCTGAAAACCACGTCTGAAATAGAATTTGTTATGAATGCCTCAGTATATATCTCGACGCGTATAGAACTTAGAAATGCGTGCGTCGCAACTTTGACAACGAGGGAAGGCGTCCCTAAAAAGGCTTCAGCATTAGTGTCGCGGCGTGCAGATCTTAACTGATTCTTGCAGCGTGTAGAACTTAAAGATGGGAGCCCCAGCAGAATGTGAAACTATGCGTTACATACTGAAGTATCTGCGTGAACCACCTCTAGCTGCGTTGCACTGCATGCACTGAAGTAGAACTTGTTATCTGATGACTGCGCATCTCTGGTTAACTTATCTGAAACTGCGTGCCCCAGTCAAGCAACGCTTCCCTATATACTTAATTGAAATCTAATAATCGTTGGCTTGACGACGCCAAAGGTGATCACCCAAGCAAACGCACGTCTCGCGCCTTAATTAAATAGTTGAAAATAAACATTTACCATTGGATGGTTTAAATTCACTTACAATTCATTTTTATTTGAAAGTTTAAAACTTTTGATGACATTGGCTAGGTTAAATGCTAGCTGTACAACCGCATGTCTGGTTCAAAGCCTTAACGAATTTAAAAGTTCTGGGGTTTGTTAACCCTTCAACGTAGTCCTTTTAAAAGTGGGACCACACTCGACCCTCATGCTTACTCTTGCCCTTTGTGTAGAGTTTTATTGCTTCTTTGGTTTTCCAAGCTACCCTGTACAGAAAACACCAGAGATGTTTATCTTTGTCGAAGTACAATTTACATGCTAAAGTTATATCATATATATATACATACATACGTACACATGATATCTACAATACTAAAATATTATGATTAGGTTTTCATATATATATTATATTTATATTTCAGTGGAGGTGAGCCGAAAGTTCTGCGTCAACATTGTCAGGTTCCACTGCAGTTTATAAGACAGCTTTCGTGAATCTGCGTTGCATCCCTTTTGATAGGGTGCGTAGATGCTCCTTGCTCATTAAAGGTCGTTCGCCAAAGACATGAGGGGAAAAGGGATTTCAACAAAAGCAAAAGATGATGACATGGTTCAGTGTGTAAAGGAACATATTCCTTCGTTTCAAAGTGTCTCATTTTTCAAACAGGGAATACAGCTACTTATGTGACAGACTCAATCTTAAAATAATGCTCAGCGTTTTCAAGAAAAAAATGTACATATTAATGTGAGGTAGGCTTATGTAGAAAAAAAATCTTGAACGTTTAAATTTAATATTTGGCCGCCCTCGGGTGGACACATGCAGCACTTGCGAGGAACTTGATATGAAAATAAAGAATAAGTTATTGAATGAAAGGGCGCTCAGGTTGTAGTAGCAGAGAAAATGGTTCACTTGAGGAGAGCTAAAAAGTTCATTATCAGATGAAGCATGCTGAAGAAATAGTTTACAAAATAAGGAAACATGTACTATTGTGATAAGTCAAATGCAGAATGTCCATGTACCTGTAATACTGTGCAAGAGACATATTATTTAAGACAGATTCATGTAAATGTGTTATGAATACACAGTCTTCAAAAAGGGTCTAAAACAACATTTTACATATATCATGAAGGTATTGCAGGCCTTAATAACGTGTGTAGCATTTTAAAGATTGCATTGATACCTGTTTTCCCAGTCAAAGTGAAACACCTGTATTTCCTGATGGGTGTCCTGCTCAAAACAGAAATAGTACCACGTGAGGTTCTTTCTGACGCGAGTAAACTTAAATAGATTTTACACAATAAATCAATATTTTCCTAACCATGGTAATTCTTTTATCGTGTGATAGATACTTCAGCCTAGTGAAAAGAAAATTGAAAAATATTGACAGATATATAGAGTTAAAGATTATACCTAGAACTTACTTCTTCCAGAAATAATTTCATTATCGCCATGCCTGATTTAGACATAAATATTAGATTTCAAACAATGGTGAAATGGATAAAGCCATACCTGAAGACCAGAGAAGTGACAAGTTTCAGGCATTTTTATTATTCGCATAAAAGTCTAGGAGTGGTTTGTGCTAGAGAAATTATTGATAGTCTTGTACACATACTTTCTCTGTAAGAAGTGGAAGATTACAATTGTGTCTTCCTTAAGAAAATGCATATCCATTAGAATGTAGATCAGTCCAAAAGAAAAAGATTAATAACATTAAAAACTTCAAACATTCCTATCACGGATGAAAACATTAATGCATTTTATTCGGAGCATTTTGGTTGACCAGTAACAGAAAACGATTATATAGAGATGGACAAATAGATTTTTTTAAAAAAAAAGATTTGCTGCTAAACTTCTCATTGTCTTCTCCGATTTTGCTATTGATAAGTGTAGAATGCTAGGATGGTAAAAATGAGAAAACACTTAAATTTATGACGCTTCTGTACAAGTGAGAGATAAAATTATCACATTGTGAAATTTGGTAAAAGCATATTATAATATTTTTATGCATTCAGTTATTTAAAACTTTAAAATAACCCCAAAATTTGTTATAGATTACTTTTTTTTACCTTTTCTCCTGCAGAACCCTGCTGTTTCGATATTTTTTGTCAAAAACTCTATTAGTATTTTTTAAAAAATAATATTGATGCTACACTAATGCACTCACAGAATATTTGAAAGGATTAGTAAGAACATTATAAAAGAAAAAGAATTAATCTTTCAATTATATTAACCATAATTTGTTTTCCTCTTTTGAAAAATTTACATGTTTTGACTTACAGGGTTTCTGAAAAAACCAATTCAATTTGTAGTATTTTAGGTTGAAATGTATAATTTATGAGCGTGGAATTGTTTTACAAAATAATAATAATCACTAGTTACCGTATTTGAGAGCTATCGATCGTAAGTATAACAACATAAAAACAAAATTATATAAAAATTAATCGAAAATAAATTTTTATTCAAAAAAGTAGAAGCCAGTGGACCAGCAAGCATGTAGATAATTCAATGTCATATAAAACAATTAAATGTTTGCATATGGACTGAATTATCAGTGAGGGACTGCCCTTTTGTGACTGCGCTTACAATTGGAGCACTTCCAGGGGGAAGGGATGAAGTGTGGGAGACACCGGACGGCCAGGATCCTGGGGGCTGTAAGGCACGGACATAAACATATGTATACGTAATTACAATATATATCAGCACTTCATTGCAGTCCGTGCTAAAGATTATGGAAATAACAACTTTCAGTTACATATGTAAAGTTGAAATTTTATTGTTAATGCGATCTTGTTAATACTAAAGATTAATTTAAATAATATGATTTCTAGTAAGCTTTTGTTTTGCTTACTCTTAGAGATAATTTTGGTGCTTTACTTTTATTTCAAATAGTTTTCTTATTAAGAAATATTAAACTGTTCAGTTTTTTTTTTCAGAGAAGTTAGAAATTAAGTCCTTATGTTAAATTTTATTAAAGGTATAGTGAAATTTATAATTAATATAGTGCACATACTGTTAGCCTTTAATGCAGTATTTTGCAGTTAACATTTTGTGAGTGATTAATAAGAACAAAGTATTCGAAAACCTGAAGCAAATCCGGTGAAAACTCCTCTCTAGAGGTAAAAATTACTGCATGTTAGATGTCCGCTTTCGAAACACATTGCAGAAACAATGTGACCAATCACAAAGCGGATTTTTGTTACAGGCTGCTGAAAATATTTCCCCTGAATTGCTACAACCGTTGACATCTATTAACTTTGCACATGGCACATCACAGACATGGCCTTGGAAATGTGTTCTGATATCCAGGCACAATAATAAACTAATAAATAGTTTCAAGTGACTAATTCTCTTTAACTGTAGATGAGAGCTCAGACTCTAAAGGCTTGAAGTAGGGGACATCGATACTGGATGTAACAAATTCTACTTATGATATTTTCTATTTGTTCTTTTAGAAGAACTTTCATTAGTAGTATAGTTTAGAGCTAATCCCATCAAAATTTAAATACATGATTGAAACTATTATATTAGTTTTAGGAAAATTGAACTGTACATGACATTACACTTGTTACTGTCAACATCGTATCTGGGGGCAGGGTGTAATACGTACTGAAATAGATAACGAACACATTGAAATGGAATATATTACTGGAGTGATTCCACTGTGCATCTATATTGCATTTTACTGTTCTACTATGAAATTTTATCCACAAGTCTATAATGCAATTCTGAATAAAGTGAGATAAATTCTTGCCATTATCGTTCTTAGAAAAAAATTAGAGATCTTAAGTTTGGGAGAATTGTATGTGTAGTATTGTTTAACTAATAAAATAGGTATTGATATTTGTAATTGTATTTTTAGATAAACTTTAAATCGAATTATAAATAAAAATTGAAATTGATAACCATAAAATTAGGCGACAAAAATTGTTTATTTTTTTTTTCCTTCATCTTATAATTTTGACTTTTAATATATAAAAGCTTTAATTCATTGGAAACCCCCAACAATAACAATGCATGAATTAAAACACTCATTTACGTTTCTTGGAATTAATTATGAAGCATCGAAGAGTTAAGCGACGGATATCAAACTTTCTCGCGGCTTCCCTGACTGCCACTTCATTCTTACAGGCCTCAGTTGCTTCCTCCATAATGTGTAATGGAGTTTTTCCTCTATCGGTCTCCCTTCTGTGCACCCTCATCTGTAAATAATTTTATTTTTAGTCAACAAATCAAACTTAACGCACTTCAACACGATAGACGGCGAATACTGAGAACATGTCTCACGGATTGTGTTTTCTCGCTGACACATCTATTCACAATAAAACACAGATGTACAGAGGACACTGACCACTATTAAGGTGTTCAATTTAAAACCAAATGTACTACTCTGTAGCTCACTTACCTGCAAAACAGTTTCCTTGTCTTTGAATTTCAGTGTGTAACGATCGACTTATGATTTTCACTACTTCAACGGCTGACTGAAAGACTTCGAACAAACTGAATTCGTGCGCCTTCTAGCTGTTATAACTCCAAATAAAGGCGTTGTTACAATCTGCTCAGGTGTTCCCTATTTCGTACATGAAAACTTAACCGTGGCAGATGAACTTCTAGATGTAATTTGCACTGACGAACCTAACCCTCGGTACTAAACTTAACCGTATGGGAAACGGAGAAGTTACGGTTCTGTGCATGATAAGATAATTCTGAAACGCTCAACTTTATATGACATGATGAACCACCAACAAAGCAGTTCTACTTGGTGAAAATGACTACTAGCTTCTAACACCCTACAGAAAACCTTAAACTCCAAAAGAAAATCGGCTTATTTGATTTAGAAGGAGAGTGTCATTATTTAAAAAGATGTTTTCTTCAGCTTTAAAGGAAAAATTCCATTCTAAAGTATATGAGAATAAAACTGGTGAAAGTAAACTCTATAATGGAAAGCTGTTGTGTTGTCCATAATATCGGTAATTACTTGCAAGTTCTAGAAGACGAGAATGATTTAAGATATCCTAAGGAATTAACTTTGCTACAGCTTGGGTGCAGTCGCTCCTGGTAGTCTAGTGGTAACGACGCTTGCCTTGTAGACTCAAGATCGCGGGTTGAATTTCAGCCAGGGTAATGGATTTTTTCGGGCGTGAAAAGCCTAAGTGTGGTTTCCTTCGGGAGAGAAGTAAAACCGTGGGTCCCTTGTCATACATTTAGGACACGTAAATGAAAGAAGAGGCTTCTGAGCAAAATTTGTCGTCGTTTCATGCTCTTAATTGAATGGGACGCTGCTGACCTGAGATGTTAAAGATCATACGTTAAATTAAAATATATATTGAATGGGGAAGAAATAGAACGCACCATTTACAAACAACAGTGAAATGAAATATATTATTAAGTATGATAACTTGTCTAATCACTAAATTTTACGCACTGGAAAAATGTTAATATCCATACAACTATGCACTCGACGTTGTTGAAATTCTCTGTAAAACGAAATTCTTTGCAATGAAAAATAAATAATGCGTAAAGTTAGTTTTTTGTTTTAAATAACATTAATAAAAGTTTAGTATTAAACATTTAATTAGAAAATAAATATTTTGTATACACAAATATATAATATAAAAAATTAATTGCCTGAAATTTACTTGTTCATTCTTTATTTAAAACTCAAAGTAAACAATTTAACTGGAATTGGGCTGAATAATGGGTTTTTGCATCTGCACGTAATAGTTCCAGCAACTGTGCTCCCCACAGTTTTAAAGCAATCCTCTTGTTGCCAATAATATTTCTGTATTTTAATGTTTACTTAATTTTTATGTTTATTTTCTTTTAGAACCTTTTATTCCGCTTTCCAAATGCTTCTTGGTATGCCAAGAAGCAATGCCCCAAAACAAAATGGTCCCTGAATTTTAATGCAAGTGTAATTTTTTATAACCAGGGAGCAGTTGTAAAAGATTAATCTCTCTCTGTACAGATATCACTGCGTATAAACAAACCATACAGCTCGGGACCGTAAACAAAACGATGAAGTTCAGTCATCCTTGACAGTATAAATAGTTCGCATGTGTAGTAAGTTTATCTTTAATAAGAAATATGCAGTCTGCACTCAAAATTTTCAGGGAAAACAACATAGCAAATGCATGAAATTATTTACAATGTTTATGCTTATATACATTCAAAATGGACAAAATGACATGAAATAATATTGCCAGAATATACTAATGAATTAAAACAAGTTCAAAAATGAATATCATCCACTACAGAAATGTCTTTAAAGATGGTGAAAAGAATTCTCAGGGAACGGGTAAGATCCCAGTAAAAAAGCACAACGTTCCAGAGCGTCTTAGACATCTGAATGATTTTGATAATCTAGCTATTATATGCACAATTAACAATATTAATTTAAATGAAGGCGCAGTGTTGAAAATTACGCATTAAATTAAAGGAAATCACTCATTTCAAGCATGTGAGCACAAGCTTAAAAATAGTAATACTGGTTGAAAAACATGATATAAGAATGCTACAAGCATCATTACTAAGGTCTCTATACAGATTTCAAGTGAAGGCCGACAAATCATACCGCCACGGGTGGCCGAGGTCGTTAAGGCGCGAACTTGTGAGCGGGAAGTCTGGGGCTCGAATCCCGCCAGGACCGTCCTCCCTGACTGAGGTTTTTTCTAGGTTTTCCTCAGTCCTTATAAATGGCAAATGCCGGGGAGGTACCCTAAACTTAGGCCTGAAACGATTCCTTCCTTCCTTTCCCAGTATATCATTTCATCTCATGTATCATCAGTATCCATCGCCTGTGGTGCCTTTGTAGCAAAAACGGGCGTTAAACACTGTTCATTCATTCCGACACATCGTATATGAATATGACATTCATCTAGTCATGCTACACCTAAATGGTAGTACAGCCGGACTCATGCCACCTGTATCTAGAGGTACTAGACTGCAGGAGGCACTTTTGGGTTTGTTTGCAATGCATGAGCAATTTTCAGATAAAAACAGAAACTCGGCGACTACCGCTATGCAATATTATTGAAAACTGAATGATTTGACTGGAGAATCAAACCATTTCAAATTCATAGCAAAGGTTAGTCCTGGTGCTAGACAATGCCTCTTACTGATACACAAATTAATAAAGACTAAATTCAAACTTCACTAATGAAAAATGAATGATTTGTCCACTATAAATGATGAATTCCTGGAATCCTTAAAGTGTAAAACAAAAGTGCAATTGCATGAACTTGTGAAAGCTAAAAGACGTACGTTATTGATGAGATACTAAGAAAACATGGTCATACCGTTTAAGAATGACTCCGTACCATCCAGGCCTCAATCCCTTAGAACTTATATGGGCTAATATGAAAGTGAGTTTAGGCGGGAAATACATATTTTAAAATTAAAGATGTGGAACATTAATGCAGAGAAGCTTAAACTCAGATGACTGTAGAAACGTGGAATAATGTCTGTGCTCATATCTAGAAAATGCGCCCATTACGAGCAAGAAGCGAGAGGTAGGATGACACTGTAAACAAATAGTGGTGATGTGATTGTGAAAGCGGCGGAACTATATCAGAAATGTGGTGTAGTGGTAACCATACCTTGCTTCGTAGACCCAAGGTCGCGGGTTCAAAACAGGCTAGGGTTAATGCACTTTAGAGGGTAAAATTCCAAGTATGGTTTCCTTCGTAAGGGAAGTAAAGGTGGGATATGTGGTATATTTACGACACTTGAATGAAACTCAAGCCTGTATGAAGAGGCCTCTGATCAAATTTTTCGGCCATTTCACGTCTTTAATTGAATGGGAAGCTAATGTTAAAGAGCGTCCTTAAATAACTCATATAAATAGTTTTAAAATATTAAGAAATAAAGTGTTGGCTGAAAGGTACTAGTGTTCATAGTTGTAGTGCGTTCACCTTGTACTCTGCTCTTCCTCTGAAATGAATTTGTACGTGTGTCCCAAGTAGAAAGCAGACAAGGCTGGAAATGGAATAATAACGTTAATGCTCGGTAAGTGACTCACACTTTGACTTAAAGTTGTTTTTCTTGTATGAGGGATCAATTTGTTTTGTGGCATTTTTAAGAAAGTGTCGAACCACAAAGCTTCTGCTTACAGTACCGATGCTCTTGCCCTCTCAGCGACCTATCCTGTCCGGTTTTAGCCGCGCATCTCTACCATCTTATTCCATTTTACTCTGAAGATCTCTAAGGTTATCTCGTTGTTCAAATTTTATCTAAGAAGTATTAGAAATCTTCATTGCTTGTGGTCAGGCTTCATAGTCCTCCTTTAGGGGTGATATTTGAAATCTTCCTGAATTTTTTTATTCATGTCTGACAAACCCCTGCCAATAACGGTTCTGATTGAAGGTAACTCTGATCTGCTCAGAGGAATGTATGCGTGTGTGTGTGTGTGTTTTTTTTTTTTTTCCCCAAAATGGAAACAATTATAAATAGCTAATAGGCACTATTTTCATTACTTTCATTAGAATTTTCATTATGTACTGACATATTGTACAGGAACCAGTAAGACAGCCTTGTTCTCAAAGGAACAATTAACAAAATAAATGGAGAAATCCGTGCCAATACAAGATATAAGTTTTTTTTAGGATTTGCTACAAAGCATTAGAGAAAGTTCCCTTCAACTAAAGCAAATGCTAATAATAGAACAAAAAGCTAACTAAAGTGCTTTTGCTAGCATTTGGAGTAAATATTTTATATTAATTCACGAGGCTAAATTGCGAGAATCCATGGTAATGGAGTAAACACTACGCAAGTCCTCCGCCTGTAACACTATTTAGGACAACACATTTGCATCTGACAAGCACATTTAACACCAGTAGTGCTGAGTTGGGACTCAAACCGATTTGCACCAGACTAAACGAACTTATTTGTAACTTAAATAAAGGCCGCTTCGTGTGTGTTAATTTTAAACAGAGCGAAACAAGTTTTTAGATATATTGCAGAGCAGAGTCAACCATATTTTGAATTTGTTTTCCAGGCATTGTAACATTTTAAAGTAGTAGTGACTTCGTAATGTTTTGAGCTGTGAGGTTGACCCTAACAAAGAAAACATATATACAAGAGTCAAACGTAACATTTCCTGTTTCAATAATACAATAAATAAATAATACATTAGAGAGTTTTTATGCGTTGTTTACTCCTCAAATGCCATCTCTAACTACTCCTGTATTGAGCAGGAAAGCAGAAAGATACAGCAGATGGCCAACTCACATGACATCTAAATCTGAAGGTTACAAAGGTGCAGATTTAGGAGGTATAGAGTAGGCCCACCGCTGCCAGGATTACAGGAGTAGGCAAGAGGTAGGAGGTAGCGGGACCACAAATTCACTGCCGCGTTTGTCTTGTTTCAGTTACCCCGGTGTTTGGTGCGCCAGAAACTGCATAAGGTTTGTTTAAGGATTGGAAATGAAACGTGAATTGCCGTATTCTTTGCATGTAAAGGAAAACCAAGCTTTGAGACAACGCGGGTCAGGCAAACTGAGACTGTGGTATCCAGATCGTTTTACCTCAGGAACCAGCGCAGATGCAAAATGCTGACGTAGTATTGCTCAGTTCAGTATTATTACTAGAGCTTAAAACTTCAAACCCAACACATTGTGCTCCGATTGCATGCAATTAGTAAATTAACTAGCCCGTTCTAGATAGCGTTATAAACAGTTCCCACACTGTCTAATACGGGATGAACTATCTTTAACAAGACAACGTTCATGCATATTCACATAGTAGTGAATGGTAGATCAGCAGTGCCCGCGTCCTCAGAGGAACTGTGCGTTTAGTTAACAGATGATTAATCAAACATAACAGATGTTCAAGAATTTGAGGGCAAGTTTTTCAAGCAACGGAAATGTTGTTTCGTAAAAAAACAAACATCTGTCTCAATGAAAATGTACCATTAAAGAACAATGGATAGAATTTCCTTTTTTCAAAAAATAACAATAAAGAATATCTTTCAATTTGAATCCTCAATCAAGCTAAGTGTTTCTCGAGGAATGAGTATCTCGTTAAACTTTCTGGTAAAATATAGGTGTGATTAGGAAATTTCCAGCGCAGTTAATCTTTAATTTTGGTTTGTTTATTTATTTAAGGACGCTCTTTAACGTCTCAGGTCATTATGCGTCCCATTCAAATCAGGGCGTGAAAGGACCGCTAAATTTTGCTCATAGGCCTCTTTTTCAGAACTGAGGTTCTTTTACGTGCCGTAAATGAACCCACGGCTTTACTTCCTTTCCGAATGAAGTCATTACTTAGAATTTTTACGCCCGAAAAAATCCATCGACCCTGGACGGGATTGAACCCGTGACCTTGGGTCTACAAAGCAACTATGGTTACCACGAGACAATCAGTACCAACATCAGTCTTTAGGAAACCGACCTCAATTCGACTTATGATCAGTATTTATATTAAACAAGGAAATCCGTAAGGGACAACAAAAGTTTGTAGTTGATATTTTCATTGAAAGTATTTCCCCAAACCATCTAGATAACACTTTTTTACGTTAGATGTTAATGTAAGGGAATCGCTCTACAATTGAAATATCCAATGACGTTGAGAGAAAATAGTCCCCTGCGGATCCAATTAAACTGCTAAGAGAATACAGAATTTATATTAAAATATGTTGCACTTGTCATGCTTATGTGATACCCTCCATATAGCGGTAGAGGCAGTAGCATTTTGCTAAGCAGTTTGTAAAATGCAGTTTTCATTGTCCCTTACAGAACTGCAAAATTCAGAAATGTACACATTTCTAACGCGATAAGAGACTAAAACATCTTGTGCGAAACACTGCAGTAAACTGAATATAAATTAAATTATGTAGAAAATTTGCAGTTCTTCTTTTAAAGTAGCTACAGTGTTGTTACCAGCCAAACTGCTGGGTAATTTATCTTTGATATATACTTTTTGAGGGTGCCAAAAATGTATACACACTTTTACATCAGATATCTATTTAATATATTGGACCGAAAAGCAACAGTAGTATGACGTTCTGTAAACAGATTGACTCACATTGCGTTATTCTAGAGTTGCTACAACAAGTGGAGCTAAGATTATCGTTTGAACAGCTGAAACCAATTTTGAAGTGGTGTTGGAAAATCGAAAATGTTGTTGAAATTCAAAGGCAATGGAAACTTGTGTACAGAACAGAACCGCCAACGCGAGTAACAATTGCACGCATTCCAGACAAATTTGAGACTCGTGGTACCGTATGCGATGTTCACAAGAGCAGAGCTGGGCAGACCTCGCGCATCAACAAGCTCCGCGCACTGGATCCAAGGCACTATCCTAGGTACTATCCAAGGCCTTCGTAGGACGAAGAGGTCTGATTGAGTTTCCCCCGCGTTCTCCGGATCTGACTCCGTTGGTCTCCTACCTATGGGGAACTCTTAAGGATGTTGTATACCGTAGAAAACTGGCAGCGCTTCGGGAAGAAATTGAAACGGCATGTGCTGCGATCGGTGAGGATACTTTCGCAAATGTTACTCAACAAGTAGTTAAACGTACCCAGAAGTGTGTCGACGCCGGTGGTGGGCATTTTGAGCAACTGTTATACTGTAAAGTCTAAGATGTTTACTGTTCATCATTTTCTGTTAATGTGATTTCAATTTTGTTATGTTAACACAGTTTTTCTTTGCTTGAAGTATGTATACATTTTTTGCACCCTCTGTATATATATCCAAAGATTTCTTAAAACTTCTACTCTATTGGAATCAGAAATATGGAAGTGAATGAAGCTCTCAGACATGTGGAAGAGCTGCCAGACATATTTCCTAACGCGATTGAGAAAAAATAAAAAAGTGTACCTGAAACGAAATTTGAATTCACTGGAATGTGACACATAAAAGACATTTCGTTAAATTTTGACATTTATTTAGGTGAAGACAGCGATAAATAACACTCTTATTTAAAATTTCCTCCAGTCACTCCATGACTGACGTGGAACATACACTTTCACAATATAAGCCTTGTGGAAGGGGTTTTCATTTTGATAGACTTAAACGGCTATTATTATTATTATTATTATTATTATTATTATTATTATTATTATTATTAATTTAGAAGCAGTGATATGTTTTTAATGGTTACCAAACATCAGTATTAGCTTCAGCTGAAGTGAACTACTGACGTAAATAAAAAGAATCGGAATTTATAATACTTTCTTTTCTTCAGTTCGTGGCATTTTGGATCAAATATAGGAGTACTTTGCCACACTAATATACTAGCTATGCAAGTTTATCTTACAGATCTATTGATGTCCATCACTACTGTACAAGTGGTTCCTATACGATATTGTCTATACAATTACGGGAGTAAGTGAAACATTTATGGAAACATTTTTGCTGCACTTGTCTAGATTACAAGAAGGTATTGTAGAAAGAATGCTGTAAATGTGAGTGTATTTTGCATTAGTAAGATATAGGCAGATTTTTAAATAAATAAACGAACAGCTAACATTTCGAGAAATACAATTAGTTATATATTTTAATAAATCAATCTAAATAATACTTTTAGAAAGTAACAAAGTGCGCGTGTATGCTTTGTGTTTATATGAATTCAAATATCTCTTATCATACTGGTCGGATCAATCAAGAGTTTATGCTTGTTTCACCGGCAGTGTGATTAGCGCGTTAGGTTCAATGGGCCGACTGTCTTCCAGCGCATTCATTTCATCTCCTCTCGGGTAAGTAATATGCGCATTAACAAATAAGCAAAATTAAATATTTATACATAGTTAATTATACATGTTTAAGTAATTAATAGAAAATTATTCATTAACTATTTGTCTCTACAATTTAAAGTAAATGTTTAAGCACATCTAACATTTCCGAAGAATCTTTTGCTATACTTGCTGTAACTCATCGTCCGCTGTTTCACTGATCACTCTCCTGGTTTTATTTTCCACGGTTTTAATAGTTTAATAAGTACCTCTGTATACTCTCTGCTTAGCATCCGCATAAACATACTTAGATCGGGGGAACGAATTGGGCAGGTGTCCTGTTCATTACATCATTACTAAACAGATCGCATTTTTTTAAGTATCTTTACAGACCGCCATTTTTGTTTAAGACAGCCTGTTCCTACCCAGTAATAAGCAAAACGGGGACATAAGGCTTTGAAGGTGATGTACATTCCAAAGGCAGGTCTCAAAAACAATTACTTTGCTCACTGATATATTACCGTGATAATAACTTACACTTTATAACATTCATCAATAATGCACTTCAAACTATCATAAAATGACGTTTCATACCATTGCAAATACGCGTGCCAGTCATCTTCCGTTCATTCCTCAGATGGAAAGGGAATGAGTGGAAATGGAAGCGGGAGACACGATGCATTC
This sequence comes from Metallyticus violacea, assembly GCA_030762175.1. Taxonomy (NCBI): domain Eukaryota; kingdom Metazoa; phylum Arthropoda; class Insecta; order Mantodea; family Metallyticidae; genus Metallyticus; species Metallyticus violacea. The sequence goes on along the minus strand of CM060846.1, from coordinate 211,573,012 downwards.
ACCGCTAGCGCCCTTCCCATTCTTCCCGTGAAGCATGCTTAAACTCTTTGCTGGTCCGCACTGTATTCATATCTAGTTCTGCACTTTAATTTTATTTACTTAAATGCCGAAGTAATTGATTTAAAATTAAAATATTCAAGTACATGCTTGATACAAACATCTAGCGAAACAGACCAATTCCGATATGCTACATTCTCCTGTCACTATAATTTTAAGAATATGTTGTTCATTACCTTTTAGCAAAATGGAATTATAGGTGCTCTGCTGCTATGGAGCTGCATTTGGCGCGTGCCCAAACTAATATATAACGTTCCTAGGGCTCCTTACCGACTAACAGATGCCACAACCAAGAACATTTTTAGAGTTAAACAGCTTTTAAAAAGTTCCATGCGCTCTCAACAAATGATTAGATTGTTTTCCTCGTCCTATCAGAGGATAGATGTTGACTTTTTACCGGACAAAGTGACATCTGTGCAGGCTTCATCCGAGTACTTTGAATTTCTGAAACATTCATTCCACCATCTGCTCGATCACTACGTTCATCGGCATCCCGTCACCTTGCTAGCAGTAATCGTCTTACGACCTTAATGTCCTAAGTAGGGGTGCACAATGCTTGCCATACCATGCACATGTGCAGGTAGATGCTTTGCAATTTGACCTTCTCTTAGGCGAATGATTCCAACATTTTCAAATGGCCTAATCTTATTTCTAAGCGATCTTCAAAAAAAGTTTAGGTTATTTTTGCTCTTTGACGGCAAAACAATGAAGATATATTTACAATTATTTACTGAATTACAAATCCTAACTTATTTTTATTAAACACCTGTGATATTTTCGTTCTAATCGTTTTCATAAGTTTTAAAATCCAACTTTATTTTAAAATTATCAAAAATTTACTTGTAAATTGCACAAAATGCATTGTTCTATCTTTTTGTTAACACAGGGCGAATCATAACGTTATCGACCGATTACGTTGCATTTGTTACAAAGGTCAAATTATTTAGCTCTTAATAACCAAGATAATGTCAGTCACGAGTCATTCAGCAGGCTATAGATGTATGTGAAATGTGTGATTGATCACAAAAGTTCAGAGAAACTTCGGGAAAGGAAGCAAAAAATGCAGAAAAAGGTTTAAATGAGCAAACTTTCAGATAACAATGCTCAATGCTTGGAAAACTATTCTATAATATCAATTTGGCATCTTTCACACAAACCGAACATGATATCAACAATGATCATTACCTTAACTCGCAACCAGCGGAACAATAGCCCTGCACAAAAAGAAGAAAAAAAACACAGCAAGGGTCAATATTTGTATATTTCCTCTTTCTTTACGTTGCTTAGAACAGAAAATCGACAGCAAATTGGTAAATTTTCCTGTTCCTTGGTCTTACTTTCATACCCGGAAAGATAAAATAAAATTCTCTTGATAAAACGTGCAGGTCGAGGGTCCATATACTCATTTGGTGGTGATGCTGTAATATGTTAACATGGTACGTTAAACTTTTAACTCCCCACTGCACTCATTTTTCGATTCCTATTGCTAATTCCGCGTCAATTTGAAATACAGGGGTCAATAAATTGTAGATAATTGCCGCAGAGAGTAAAGGAAATAATTTAGTTGAAGTATACTAGAAACAGAAATTAAATAGCCTGGAGTATGCTAAAACACTCAAGAGACAATATATCATAGCGATTTCTCCAGCCGCTATCACAGAAGCAGTAATGTTTAATAAGAGTTCCTAAGCTGTATTTTAGAAAGAAAACATATACTACATCTCAGTTCTGAAAACTCCTTTATTTCCGTGCTACTGCATAGGTTTTGTTTAAGGAATAGAAGAGTAATATAAATTGCGTATTCTTTGCATGTAAAGGAAAATCAGACTTTGAGACCACGCCGGTCAAGTAAACTGGAACTGCGTTTTTAGCTCAGGAAACCAGCGCAGATGCAAAATGCTGGCGTAGTACCGTTCAGTTTAGTGTTATTACTAGAGGTAGAAAGTCATACCAACACATAGTTCTCCGGTTATTAAACAAATAAGCTCGATGTTGACAGCGTAATAAACAGAATGTCTAGCTGAATGCTGCACTACGATAATGCATAGCTGCTGAACGTCTCACCAAAATTAACGTCAACTGTGTCCTTCACTCTCCTTATAGTCTAGATTTGACCCCGTGTGACTTTTCCTTTACCCCAAATTGGAGAATACCTTCGTGGGAGATATTTTTCTATTATCAGTTGTGAAGGCTGAGGGCCAATTCTAAATGGGCTGTCAAAAAATAAAAAGGTTTCCAGCATGTCTTTGAAGACTGACAGACGATGGGATAAGTGCATTGCATTCAACGGATACTACTTTGAGAAAGTTAATATAACTAATTAGAATGAGTAAAGTTATGTTGTCAAAAAGATGATAATTTTTTATTGAACAGTCTTTATATGTTGACTCAAAACATCGGGGATTCATCCACAGTAATCCAGATATGGGAATATCTCCATCTCTATTCCAATGTACTCCACAGCATGCTCATGTCTCCTATCAAGATATCCTCTGCAAAGTGTATGTTCGCCAGGAATTTGACTGCTACAGTACTTTTCGATAAAAAGGGCAGTATTTGGGCACCTGGAATGTGTTTCATGGTATATTTGCTGCGATTATTACTTCACACCTCTTTATTTAAATCGTTTAAGATCTTTATGCATGTGCGTTAACAATGCCTGCAACACAAATGTTTATTTTTTGTTGTGAAGCGCACTTATTGTGTGCTGTTCCAATGCACAGTCTACTATAATTAAAGGGACTTAAATAAACGGCATTCGACATGGATGTTAGTATTATGTAAAAATAAATAATAATAATAATAATAATAATAATAATAATAATAATAATAATAATAATAATAATAATAATAATAATATCTTAAATACGATTCATTTGCGACATATATCTAGAATTAAAATTAAATATAATGGTCTAGTATCCTAATTCGTCAACATTTTTAGTTTTCGGAAAGAACGAAAAAATATGTAATTATATAAAAATTCGGATTCTACAGGTAACTATTTCCTTTCGTGCCCAGTCAGTCCTATCCATTGCATATGTGTGCAGAAGAGTTTTCAGAATTAACTACAGGATTGCAACGGGAGTGGAAATGCCAGGGGAGTGGGGTAATATGATAAATTATGATCCTTTATACACTTTATTGTTTTGCTTAAGAACATTTTTACATAAAGGATTGGATGTGCCCCACCGTAATTAGTCATATACATTTTTATTTCTTTTGAAAATGACATGAAATAGACATCTATAATATTAACATTTGTACCACTTATGGCACAATTCCTATCTCGACAAGTGAACTTTGGATGCCACACATTTTCAGCATAAAAGCATCTCTTTCATATTTCATGATCCCAAGTATACATTGTTAGAACTAAATCCATTTTCTTTTTTCCCAGATTTCTCACAGTTATAATGCAAAAGACAAACCCATAATTGTCATTGGGATATTATAACATTTTATTCGCATTTGTTGGGTTTCTCTCTACTGAAGGCAATTTCCTTGTTTTTCTAAGTTTAGGGATGCTGATCGGGTTGCCATGGTATTCTCATCGGGTAAAACAAGGATGATAACCTTAGAACTTCAGGAAAATTCTATTTTCGCAGAGGTTGAATTATGTGGTGTTCGGTTAATTTTGGGCCTAATTGTTTGAGCGCTTAGAGAGTTTCAAGAGCTTTAGCACAAAACTGTTTTCATACAAACTTTCTTCTCTAATGCTTTGTATGGTAATTGCAAGGCGTAAAATGCAAAGGAACCATATATGAAAGTTTAACTTGTTAATCTAATTAAAAATGTAGTACAGTTCTAGAAATATTAATTACCCGCTTGAATATCTCAATTCCCAAATTCCAGACTTAGTATGCTCTCAGGCTGGAGCACAAATAGACAAGCGAAGGTTCTCTGAGATGCTGAAAATCGTTTTGTTTCATGTGTTGGAGCAACACGTTCCGAAACGCACGTGCAGAGATGCAAAGAAAATTGATTTGCTGTAAATAATGGTGAATATTTATTATACTGTGCAATAAAATTGAATAATGGCTAGTGAAATGTAGCATGAATAAAATGTAAAACAAAATTCCTTGCTCGGCGCGTTCTGAATTCAGCAACTGAAGTCTAGGACAAAGCATGCAACCACTGAGTTATTTGAAAGTTTGTAACCGAGAATGTCATACTCTTGGGGTTATTATGAACATGTAAGCTTGTCAACAAGTATCATGTTTGTGACAGAAGCCGACGACACGTGGATAAAGTTTTAGTTTCGTATTTTTTGTATCGTGTTTCTTTATCTTTGCTTTATTTGAGAAATATAAAATATCTTTCAAACTTTTCACATCATGCCAAGCCTAATAATACACCACAAGGGCTGGGTAGTAATTAGCCCACTATTTTATATTTTTAACAAACTGAAACACAGTTCCAGTATTCTATAAAATTAATTTAAATTTATTCAGAAAAATGTTGCTAGCATAGGGACATACAGTTGCTCCATCCATCTGAGTTATTGAGACGAGACGCAAGACTTGCCTTCTGCTCAGCGTCTCGTTCTCCTCATCCCAGGTTAAGACAATAAATGTTATTGTGTGATTCGAGATTATTAATCGACCTCCAAGGGTCGGGTTATTTATTTTTTTATGGAACTGTGCCTCAGGTAAGAGTAAAAATAATCCATCGTCTAATTATAGAGAAATACAATAATTGTCGATAGCGCATTACACTTCAGTAGAATGTGGCATTGTTAAGCAATACACAAAGAAAATGGCTCAGAACTTAGCTAGTATTAAGTTAAAACTTATAACAAAATATAGTTAACCACCAATCATTTGTTCAAATAAAATAAATATGTTCTATAAACTGGTTTAAAGTATGCGCTTTTTCAGAAGCATAAAGAGAGGTCTCTTTCCACTGTTTGCAAATCAAAAATGAAATGCAAATCTAGCGATGTTCATTAATTTGATCCAAATGTTTATCCATCTCAAAATTGTACTAGTTACCTAGGCTTTACTTGTATAATTTATTTCAAGAACGTGGGTTCAATAAAAAACGTTTCGTTAAAAATGATGCCAGGGTCAACTTAATAGTAACTGAGTAAAGTGTTCCATGTCGAGTGGTAAACAGTAAAATGCATGTTTTAAAACAGATATCGGTTAAAATATAATGATTGTATAACCTATTACATTCAAAACAGTTGTCATTATTTGTTATATTGCAATAAACTGTTGACGGAAGACCGATAGAATGATTCTGAATATTTTAGTAGCTCAAGGTTGTGATGTACTTGTACTTTTTCACACTATTCTGAAAGCAACATGGTGACTTCATCATACTAACGAGAATTATTGTCAAAGGCTTTTTTTAACAATGTAGATTCTATGCGCTACACTGACATTTTTGTTTCACATTTCTGGGATAGATAAACTAACAACTTCATACCAGCTTTACGCTTAGAGTATGCACATATTCTAATGTATACGATGCTTATTTTACTAACTGCAAACAATATTTATTTTGACATGTGAATTCTAAGCTTTTTCTCTATTCCTTCTTCCAGGTACCGTTAAATATATGTGGGACACTTAAAACAGGCCAACATGGTCATTTTTAGTGCTAGAAGAAAATTCCTCAGACAAAAGTTGCTTAGCTTGCAAAGGGGAATTGTGTGATATTGATATCAAAGATGGAGGTGTCGCGGAGACATGAAAGTCAACTTCGTTGTATTAAACGGATTGCTGTTTGCCTGTTAATAGGCGTTTGAAGATGCATATAATGCATATGCCTGAAGGTTAATGATGAACAATATATTCAGGAACAGATCAAAGAACTTAAAGACTTCATGACTTAAATCATAATAGGTGTACAATGGTGACTTTCAGCATTGGTACGTGCTTTAAGGTATTCATTGCAGACAATACTTCACCATAACATTTGTTACCATGGACGCAAAGTTGCCATAGCATCAACCATACAGTGTAACTCACCCTGAATTCTGCCTATCGTTCCGATGTAAGCAACAGCAAGTGTTTTGTTCTAAACCCCCTACCTAAGACGTCATATACCGTATTCACGTGAGGCTTATGCAGATATCTTGATTCCGAATTAATTGTTCCATCTCTGCTTGCCACAGAGCAGACAAAGACAAATCGTGAAGATGTGGTACGATCAGAATACCACATAACACATTGTGAACTTCTGAATAAGTTTAGGAAGAATTCGTGTGGTCGCTACTACAGATTGAGCAGATACACAAAGGGAAAGCATCGAACTGTGTGCTTGTTTACCTTATGTTGCTTGCAGATGCATACGCTTACACTACAATAAGTCAACCACGTAGTAGCCGGTTTCTTGGAATAAATTATTTCTCTTCGCCCATGATCTTCAACTGTCTTAAGTTAGCCTCGTTGAATACCCTTTCAAAAAAAGTACTATTAGAGGGTAATTAATAAAACATCATTTCATGTAAAATAACGAATAGGCCATTCATATTTCATTAAGTCCTTCACCTAGGAAAAAACAAATAAGATTACTTTATGCTCTCTTTCAACTGTTGCTTGAACACTTTTCTTCTGTCACTAAAAATGGCCACAGTATTCGGATGGCTTATTTTAAGTGCGTCACACTGTATAAACATTTTGCAGTTTTAGGCTTAATTACGTCTCGGTTTATATATCTAAAAGTTAATGTATACAATAATGGGTGAACAGTGCAAAATTTACAATGAAAGGTCATGTTTGGAGATATGGGGAACATATTTAGTACATTTGAAAGATTTTACTCGAATCACGAAATATTATATATCATGGACTCATGACCGTTTGAAGTCATAACCCAGCAACATATCCTTTCTGTTTGCTTTCAGTACCGAGTTACACATATGCCTTATGTAACTAGCTCTCAAGCTCCCACCTGAACCGTGAAAAAAAAATCTACAATGCACTTCAAATCACATTTCACCATCTTTCAATTTAAATGTAACATGAAATCATAACTATATGTGTCCTTTGACGTGTTTCACTTCTCAACAATCTATTACATTTATGTATTATTGTACTAAAAATGAATAGAAAGAATGTGTTACTGGATTGTTGGAAATGGAATATAACGGGATCATATATTAACCATGATATCGTATGTTTTGTGACTCGACTTGTAACATTTAGGTACTTCAGATGAATCCAGTTCGTATTCCCCTTGTCAACGTACCGTGACCTTCCCTTGTTAGTATTAATGCCATAACGAAATGAACAGTGTTTATAAAGCGATCCGCAATATTTGCTTCACTTCACCCAATTAGAAAAACAAAATATGAATATGAAGAACATTTTGGCTTGCATATTCCACGCCCACACTGTGACTCAAAAACAAATGCATTATGCTTATTTTCCAAAAACCGAGTACGATTTAGATTGCTGGTTGGATACTGTGGAACATTTTCTGCCGATGTTCCATATCCTGAAAAGACAAATGGTAGGAATAATTCACTCATATAATATTTTGTCTAGTTCTGTAATCATTTGGAAATTGATATGAGGAGTTAAAAGTTTTTAAAATAGGCTTTTGACGGCTCTTAACTGTGTGTTTTTCAGGTGTAGATATCAGTTCATCTGAAAATTTCACATAATTTTATGAAAACTAACCATCTCCTCCTACCCAACATTCAGCTGCTCAAACTCAACAGTCCTTCCATTCCAAGCAAATTATATTATGATTTTTAGTAGTATTTATATTTTTATTTTGGTGAAATACTATTTTTAAATTAAGTATATGTACTATAGTGCGAAAGAACTATGTATTTAATTTTCAATTCATTTCATCAAGTCTGGGGACCAAAAAGTGATGAGGCGAAGTACAGAAGTAAAAGTGCACGGAAGCAGGGCTTTTATTTTGCACAGCTGGAAGCTGCTGGTTCACAGCTTTCCCACGACCCTTCCTGGCTTGCACCTGACGATGATCAAATTTGGACATCGTCCGCTCCCTGTAGTGGAATACATCAGCAGCCACTCACCGACCAATCAGCGCCGGCCTTTGCGTCCATCGCTTGACCTGCATGTAGTCGTTCGGTGGACAAACAGGATGCGCTTTTACTGTGACCAACAAAACGTTTTTTGTTTGTATAACCACGACGTGCTGGAGCCTGGCTCTACGAAGCCACTGCTGCAACCTACGTGATGAGAAGGTTACGAACACTGATAAAATACTCCTGGAGAATGGCGCTCTCAAAGATCAGAAGTGTTTATATAGGGCAGATAATATGAAGGACATCACACTTATCTCTGGTTTGATTCTGTAAAAGTTACTTCTTCCTTTCTCCCCTTCAGATCTTAGATAGATACCTTTACCAACCCCAAACCTATAAAAAGATTTCCTTCACACCTTTTACGTGAATAACTTCAATCAATTTTAGTGTGTATTTCTGGCGTCCTCAATATATGCCTTTTCAATTTCCATCGTATGCTTCAAGGTTTTGGTATTTTATTCTTTTACGTTCTTCTTACCTTTTGAATCCTATTGCATACACACAACTTTATTGCCACCTACTATACTTACAGTGGTATAAGGCTACAAGAACATTTTACCATTACATTTTTATTCTTCTTCCCAGAAAATTTGACTAACAAGCAAGCAGTTAGACTACTTTTAAATTGTATTGAAATCTTAATAGAGTCATAAAACGTATGAGTGTCAAGGTAATATAAGTCCAGTTACTAGAAGGAAACTTTGCTAACCAGTAAGTCTTCAATCGCTGTGCTCTTTCTTCTACTTTTCTTAACATTAAAATATCTTCTCCTCTCATAGTAATAACTTTTATGGTTCTAATATAACACAGTGTGATTAAACATTATTTTGACGCACGCCCTAGCACAAGCCTCGGTCAATGTTCTATCGCCTCTCTGAGCACTCGAGCTAGCAAAATGGAATAAAAAAAAAAAAAAGATGTTACTTACTTTCTTTGTTGGTTTGGTTGTTTTCGCTATTCGGTCGTCTCTAATGTGCACCTGAATATTCAACTGCTAATTACGTGTTATTAAAAGCGAACCTGCTGGACGAGTTCGAAATTCAGTTCCATGTACAGTTTTGTAAACAGGGAGTACTATCGCAAGCAGAAATAATAAACTTATTGATTAATTTAAATCATACTCCGCAATGCAAAAATATTAAACATGCAATTGAAAATTGTTTGAAAAGCCATAGAACGCAGTGAATTTTAAGAGCGATCAATTGGCTTAAAAATGTGAGACAAAATAAAGAATTGAGGTGAGCATGTGCTCTTAATTTGATATCCTGTAATTACTATACGTAAAACAAGTTGGATCACAATTGAAATGCAAATTTTATGCAGTTTCTAGAATATTATCTCCTGCTTAATGATAAATACTTTTAACGTCTTCTGCAATTTGTTATAGTCCTCTCAATTTATTGCAGCCAGTAATGAAAACCGGTTGCACTGAACGCGCTTAGTATTATATGGGACTAGATCCCCCCCCCCTTTATCATGCAGATGTGAAACACGTAAAGAGCCTTAATATTCACCACGTATGAATGTTTCACAAGCATAATAATAAATGCCACTACTTATCTTCATGTTTATATCTATCATACTTAGCGTATCTTTCATTCTTTGTATCTCAATACAATTTTTTTCAAAAATATTTGCAATTCATAAAAACTTATTCAGCTCTATATTGTGATCTTCATATTGCATGAGCTCTTTGAGCTTACATATGTAATTCTATCGATGTTTACAAATTCCCTCATTTACCTTTTGAAAACAAAAGGTCTAGCAGAACTGCATTAGTTTTTTATGCATACTTTAGTTTCGTAACACTTTTTTGTATAAATGAATAAAATGCCTTATATGATGAATAGAAATATTGAGTATTGTTTGGAGTACTTTTCGGCTACGAATTATCCATTAAATGATCTTTTAATAATTATTACACTTATTAAATTAGAAATTTTATTCCACTTCATAAATTTCAAGGAACAAATGCAACTTTTCATTTTGTGATGTCGTTCTACTATGTCTGAGGTTCAAGTTTATATTCAAGACACTTATTGCAAGCACCAAGGGCATTTTCCATAGCTTGTTTTTATATGGCCACACTTGTATGCGTACTATTTGTCCTTGGTAGCAATTTGAGCGAAGTTGCTTTTTTATTATTATTGCTTTGTGCTCAGAAGGTTTTTGTTGATTTTATAACTGTATTGGGAGTGAGAATTTTCTCTCTACACCTCTATAAAGTTAGTTAATATTATTGAGGGCTTAATTTTTACCATAAGTAGCAAAGCAATTTATATTCTACCTTAAAAATGCTGTTAAATTTTTAGCTTAAAGACGTTGATTTTGTGTGTTTGTGACGTCAAACACGTGTAATAAAATAATGGATAATAAGACCATAGGATAATAGACGTAAGTTTATGCTGGAGCATCTACCAACTGTCTCCAGGGTACTCAGTTAAAATCTCAACACATTCTATATATTTACAAAAGAAAATTATACAATTATCAAACTTTTTGTTTCCATTTATTTCTAGTTCTCGAGTCCCACATATATTGATCAAAAACGGTCAGCAAGTAAACTTAAAGCAAAAAGTTTGTTAAACGTCTTAGAACATGCCGTGTTTATTGCGTCCCGACAAGACTGGAGCCTGTTACGAAAGTTAACATTACAAATAACAAATAATCCTTATATTATTTATTGTATTTATTAATAGTACTAATATTAAATATATTAATTAACGAGTATTATTAGTCGTTGAGCATTATCCGTGTTTCCATTAGGATCACATTTATGTAATTTGTTAACTAAACTGCATTAAGCTGTTAAGTATATATAATTATTTCTGTTCCAAAACTCATGTTAACCAAATGCTGTGTAAGCTCACATTTTAAGGTTTTCTGTTGTTATTTTTTCCCCCTTTTCAGGCCTAATTTTCATGTTTCTGCAGTTTCCAAAGTCCTATATATCAAATTACATTTGGTATTAGAGCCAGTATTTTCATTTAAGGATTAAACTCAATGAAAATAATGAAATTTTACTTGGGAAAGATTATTTCACTTCTCCTAAAATTGCAGCTGTAATCGCAATAGGGAATCTTGAAACGAGATTACTTGAAAAAGACGTATTCTTCTAAATATCTCTCGCTTAAAATACCTGTTTTCTAACATTATTTGTCAAAATAGCTAAATTCTCATACTTTGTTTATTTAGTCAAACGTTTGGCTTACATCAACTGCGGTCTGTATGTCTAGTGATACGAGAAACTCAAAAACTGAATTATGCTATGTCCTTACTTTTCTCTTGTTAAAGTCGTGTTGTTATTGAAAATAGTTTTTAATGCTGTTAAAGCCCAAAGGATTTTTTTTCTTCAAAAAACAAAATTTCCTGTGCTTTACATGCTACATTTTTATTTTATTACCAAAAATATATTTTCAATTAATCTCTCTTAGCAAAAAAATAATAATACAGGGAACAGTATTTATATAGACTGACTAGTCTAAGTTTTCTCATTAATGTACAACGCGACAGTTTGTATGTTGTAAAAATTTTCACTTGAGGTTTTTATGTGGACCATATATTGTGAAACTGGAAAATTAATGGGACAAGGCTGCAGTACGTGAACGTTTTATCAAGTGTGCAGCACGTGTTTACCGACAAATAAATCCGTGCAAAAATAAATATTCAGTACGTGGATTTACAAGTACTTGTGCTCTTTTAAATTCTCTTCCAGTTTCAACTTGATTTGTAATTTAAACAGAAAGTGAATAGCACGTCATTCTCAAACCAGATAAAAACTTTGAATATCAAATGTTTTACTTATGTATTCACTCACTTCTCGTAACACACATATGAAATTATAGCGTATAATAAAGCCAGAAGTCTTCATTTGTGTGCTGTAGCTGCTAATACAATAGTAAACAGCGTATTTAGCTAACAAATTAATTTTCATACGTTTGTTCTAGCAGTTACTATTAAGTGAATGTAACTTCGATACTGACTATAATCGAATAGTACTGAAGGTGTTTGAATTCTACAATATCTCCCCTTCACTGTGTTGAAAGATCACCAACCACCACTATCACTGTCGCGAAAGAACAAGACTGGAGAACGTTTTGATTTATTTATGGACGCTCTTTAACATCTCAGGTCATCAGCGTCTGGAGAACGTGGTTACCTTGTCATGCAATGCACCTATTCCAACGCAGGCATATGCCAGCGAACCAGTGTCCATTTTCCAGCTCATCGATCCAGTTTTTCTCCACGAAGCCGAGCATTGCCCTTACAGTCCATTGTTGAAGAAGATAATTTTTAAGAATTAAAAATTTATGAATTATAAACTCTCATATTGTGTCATAACTTGATTATGTCTATTATTTATCTAAATATTACAGCGTTATAGTAAGCATGACCAAAACACGTTGTTTTTATTATAAGTACATTACAGTATGCTTAAACAAGAAGATAGTTTGTGCTTATAGACATGCTTTTTATTCGGAGAAAGGAACTATATAACGAAAACGTGGCATTACCTATAAAGATTGATTTTGTTTGTATTTATTTGTATCGTAACCAACCTATAGTATATTCATTGATGCTATTTCATTTTGTACCAATGGAATTTCAGCATCTTTCCCTTTCAAGTAATATTTAAGTATTCTAAATAATAAAGGATGTTGATGAACTATACCACAATAATTTCAAAGATTGTAGATGGATTTTGGAACAATTTGAGATAGGGAATCTATGGTTTGCGTGTTCATAGTTCAAATTGTGACATTAAGTTTACCAGGCTACAGTGATTGGCATGTCTATTGTTACAGAGGCCTTCAGAAGCACTCCAACCATTGTATTGGAAATTCATTTGAGTCTTCCTATGATGGACATCTATTTACAAGCGGAGGCTATGCTTACCGCATATTGCTTGGTGCATACAGGGAACTGGAGAAGCAATCATACAGCAGCTGAACATACCTTCATTTTAAAATGTTGGATATTCTAGAATTGAGAATGAGGTCTGATTTAATGATCACTCAAGACTGTACCTCCATTTTCCATTTAAGGTAACTCTCGGATCTTGAGAAGACTGGATGGGAGTAACTACGAACAAACAGACAAAAACAAAAAACAAAAAAAAAAAAAAAAAAACCGTGGCCAACTTGTATGGTTTACCGAATTTGTAAGTAAATTTGTAATCTGTTAAAATGAAAACGATTAAAAATATCGTGATTAAATTCATGGACGCCGTAATAGGGATACAATCGAGTGCAAGCATATATTGCCTATCCCCAAGGACCAGTATCAACATGAGCATGGCATATACTGCATGGGAATGAATGAATGAATGTGTTTAACGCCCGTTTTTGCTACAGAGGCACCACAAGTGATGGACACTGATGATACATGAGATGAAATGATATATTGGGAAAGAATTTATCATTTAAGGAAGGAATCGTTCCAGGCCTAGGTTTAGGGTACATCCCTGGCATTTGCCATTTATGAGGACTGAGGAAAACCTGAAAAAATCCTCAGTTAGGGAGGATGGTCCTGGCGGTATTCGAACCCAGATCTCCCGCTCACGATTCCGTGCCTTAACGACCTCGGCCACTCGTGACGGTACTGCATGGGAACGGGATAGATGGCTAGTCAGGCTAGTCAGAGGAATGTGCTGACAACGCAACTATTATAATTCTGCTTTCGTTAACACAATGAGAACCGCCGTAAGTATTTGAATATATGATACACACGTAGTGCGTAATGTTTTACTTGACAGTTAAAGCCCTCTCCATGCATACGTGCTAGCCATCTGTCCAGCTCCCAGCAATACTTGCTATCTTGGACTGTGCCCTTAGAGGACTTGAGAATTCTTATCCTCTCAGATAGTCATAGTGCTTTAAGCACTTTCCTTCGACCAAGTAAAGTCTAAACTGATACACTTCTTTGGCCCTGAACCCGCGGTTGGAACAGTACATGTACGGCTAAGCCCGCGGTTAAAATATGAACAAACATCAACTAAGGTGGCAAATCTATCGTGGACAAAGGCAAGCTAAGAAATTGGTCCTTGGTGCCAGCAACACTCTTTCCACACCTCCCCTAAAGTTAGACAGAAGAGGAATAAGGAAAGCAGTTGCATTAATCACTGAACATGGTCATTTCAGGAAACTTCTAGGAAAAGTGAGACTCTATAAGGATGAACCCACTTGTAGAATGTGTAAACAGGACGAGGAATCTGCCCCGCATATTCTGTTTGAGTGTCCATTCCTAGTAAGAGATTTACCCACTCTTTCTGTAACCAGGGAAGACTTAGGAACGGACGTTAACATTAGAACCACAATTAATTTCTTTAAGGAACAGATTTTGGGAAACAACGAAGGCTTCTCTTCCTTTGGGGTAGTACCAATGAGCCTTATAGGCTGACATGCTGCAGGTCGCTTAAACTCCCCCCCTCCCCCGTTATCCAATCTCATCTATGGCATTACTTTTCTAAAGAACCAGCACACCGCAGACTAATTTAGCTTCAATTCTAAATGCTACATCGGATGCAAGTTGAGTATATCTCTTTGACTCAGTACTGGAGTCAAGATATCGAGTTCAGTCTCGTTGTTACTTTCATGTCTTATGTGTCATCAAACTTATTTATTAAATGAAAGCTAATAACCTATTTCACTAGACCCACACTTACGATTGTCACTTTATCCATTAGGGCATACAGTCAAGTGGATAGTAACCTCTAGACCAAGCTATATAACACGATAAGAGTCAATCAACCGTTGTTCATACCTAATGTTAGATGATTAATTACAATTTGAAGAGAGTTTTGTGGAAGAAATTCTTAAAAACTTCAATGTTGAAATATTGAAAATTGGAAGTTTCCACTTGCGAAGCAAATGTGTACCTTTTTGATTAACAATGACTTATCAACATCTGATTTCATTTTTTTTTTTTTCACCATATAGCTCTGCTATTTTTCTTAGATTGACTATCTCAACTTTTTGTCTAAGACTTCTCTACATTCTCTGAAATTATTTGGTATAGTTCAGTAACACCAGTATACAAAACAAATTAGTACCATGGCCGAGGTTTGTATTCCGCCAGATATGTACTTCTTGATTGAGATTTTTCCAGGTTTTCCTCAGTTGTCATTAATGGCAAATGCGGGGATGTACTTAAGTCTGCAACGCTTTCTTCACAAAAAAACAGTCCTTTTCCAATTTGTTATTTAACACTAGAAAGCCCAATGGCATCGTACGCTCATATTTTCACTGTTTTTGGAAGTATTTTTCAACGGTTTTGTGAGTTTTAATGCCGTTTAACTCACCAATTTATTTATTTGTTTATTATTTTTTGCAAACGTAACTTTTTAAAAATAATAACATATTTACCGTAGGTTCCCGGAGGCGGTCAACTGACAGCTTCTTTGCCTGCGTTTACCGTCACAGATGGCCCAGGTCGTTAAGGCGCGGACTCGTGAGCGGGAGTTCTGGGGTTCGATTCCCACCAGGACCGTCCTCCCTGACTGAGGTTTTATAAAGTTTTTCTCAGTCCTCATAAATGGCAAATGCCGGGGAGGTACCGTAAACTTAGGCCTGGAATGATTCCTTCCTTAAAAATTAATCCTTTCCCAATATATCATTTCATCTCATGTATCATCAGTGTTCATCGGTGCCTCAGTAGCAAAAACAGGCTTTAAACACCTTTCATTCATTCATTCAATCATTCATTCATATATTCATTCATTCATTCATTCATTCATTCATTCATTACCTGCGTTTCTTACGAGTATATTGATAACCGACAATAATCATCTCTGCACAACTCGTAGCGTAGTGCATCAGTCATTTGTTTTATCAGCTCTTATATCCGTGTCTAAAATTTCGCTTAGCTTTTTATTTTCACGTAGCTTTCATCGACTACTGTTACGATCACTCCTGGCTGTTTAGGGCAAAGGAACATCTAAGGCCGCTAATGGCAAGACATGACAAATAGGTTTATTTAAGAAAAAAAAACCAAAGATAGTTGTTCAACATGTAAAAAAAAAAAAAAAAAAAAAAAAAATGTATGTTGTTCTTGTGTAATCAAAAACTCTGCAAAAATTCTTATTCCAATATCTCTGAAAATTTTTCAATGTGTATAGACTTAACCCGTATTTGTATAACTTATGTCTTTTTTGGAAAAATGACTTGATACTAAACAGAGCAAACCCAATTCATATAATAAAACATTTCTTATTTTCGATATAACATACGCTTATAATTGAAATAAAAATAAATAACTTTTTAATTAAAAAGCATTTAGCCTGAAATGACCTATTAAAGATGAACAAAAGAATAAACGAACAAATGTGTGAATGCATCATTGAATTACCAACAAATTAAATGAATAAGGGACCTGAGGACTTAAAACGCTCAGATATATGAGCAAAAGCAATGAATATCTGAAACCAAGCCAGGTTTCAAGTTGGATTCGAACCTGGCTCGTAGCTCAGAAGCCTCTATTGTTTCATCTACATCACTACAGTCGTCTGTTAAGTAAGAAATTTCATCGGCCTGAGTCAGAAGAACACTTAATTATGTGATACTGAGCGGACACCAAGTATATACAAACTCACTCCGGAAGTTAAATGTAAACTGGATTCGAATCTGGCTTGCAATTTGGAAGCAAAATCGTTCCCTCTGTACTATCACAGCAGGCTAGAAGGTGATAAGCAAAACTTCTATAGTTTTCAGTGAGAAAAATTATTAAACATACACAAGAAAGAAGTAGCGGTGAATTGACCGCTAACGAACTTATTAGGGGATAACTTGAAGCTCGGGCGTTGTAGTGTTAATCTCAAAATCATCGGTGTCCACCACCTGTGATGCCACAGTAGTAAAATGAACGTTTACCACCATTAAACTTATCGTGGGATTCAGGTAGCCGTGAAAATCGCTGCTATCACTGAATTAATAGTGTTCCTAAATAAATTAAATTTTTATTTAAATAGTGCTCTGTTATTATTCAAATTATAGCTATTGGTGTTTGTTTAAATAATAAATCATAGATGGGCATAGTTTTACTGGGTGATTACCTTTATTGAAATGGCACAAACTGAAAATACAACTAACGCCAAAAGACAGAGGTTGGAACATGGTTCCCCATTTCCTTCATTTTATAAATCCACTCCCTTACAAGAGCTCAATGAAGACATCACTGACATCACTGCTAGTACTAATGAAGGAAGTTCCGAGAAAATTAATAGGCCTGCACCTATATAGTTAGTAAATATTAATCCCTTTCTAAATGATTTGCAAAAGTTGGAAACCGGAAATTATAAACATTTGACTGTAAGTGACAACAAAGTGAAGCCTAGTTTCGAAACAATGTAAGGATATAGAAAAACAGTAAACTATTTACAAACAAGTGAAACAGATTTCTATACATACCAACTTAAAAGCGAGAAAAATCTCATGATCGTAGTGAGAGGGCTCCGTGCTTCGTGTGATACTAAGTTAATGATGAAAGAGCTTAGAGAATTAGATTATCAACCATTGCAAATGATACCTGTCTTCCATCCCGTAACTGAAGCAATTATGCCTCTTTACTTTTCTGACCTAAAATTAAATCCAATTAATGAAAAAAGTAGTGAAGTTACTAAACTAAACAATGTTATGTTTAAAAATGAACCGCCTAAGCCTAAATGCTCTATATAACAGGGTACAAAATGTCAGAATTATGACCATTCTGAAAACTACTATTATAGGACTCCTTACGTTAAATGCGAGTTTGCATCCTACTACTAAGTGCACCAGAAATCCAAAAACTCCTCCTATCTGCGCCAATACAGCAAACAACAAAACTTTCTCTGTGCTCTCACAACTTCAAAAATTCACCCAAACCAACATCAGAAATTTTAACAGCCTGTAACTTCTGTTGCTAACCACGAAATACATGCAAATTATATTTGTACTTACGCTTCATATGCAGACGCCACTAAGAATGCACCACAAAGCATTAATACTACTAACAACAGCACAATAAAAAAGCTGGTTGAAAGAATAGATCGCCTAATATCTCAAATTAATTCATTAGTGAACAATTGAGTTCTTCTTTTCTACTTCTTAAAAAATGAGCTTTGTCAGGAACAATCCTATAAAAGTTGGCACTTAGAAATGCAGAAGTATAAACAAAAAGTACTTGGAATTAAAATTATTTTCAGAAGCATATGCAATATACATTCTGCTCGTTGCGAGACAAAACAGGCACCTGATATTTATTTCTTTATTCCTGGTTATCGAATATATCCAGCTGACTTTCCTGGCCAACAAAGAAAAGGCGGACATAGATCGTGACGAACTCTCTGATTTAATTGCAAATTAATTTCAAATTTTAAGAATTATGGTAACTACGAACAAAGTTAAAATCAAATCGGATCATTTTACTCTGCACCAGAAAGCAAATTATGCTTAACATATTTCTGGAACATAGCACATAAGAGGGTAACCGATTTCTTCTACGAGGGGATTTTAACTCCAAACATACAAAATGAGACTCCAATTTAGAAAATCCATAAGGGATATCGCTCTTTGAAGTTGCAACTCAACTATCATTTGAGTTTATTCATCCGATAGAATCAAGTTATTATCCAGCAGGTGGACAAACTCCAGATGTTTTAGACTTCTTGTAAAAACTTAACAAATATGAGAACTGCTCTGTTCGCCCTCACTTATGAACAGATCATTTCCCTGAATCACAATGTGTTCTGAACCTAAAATGAGCAGTTAAAGTCATCAACCGTAATAAATAGACCCTACAATTGGTATTGTTATAGAACAATATGAGTTTAAACCACAGACTTAAACCTTTCCTTAAAAACTCAAAAAAGATATTGACGTGACAGTAAGCACGCTGACAAAATACGTTCGTAATGCTTCGGTAGAGCAGAACATGATAAAAAGTTACATAATCGTTGTAAACATACAAGACATTTAAAATGAAACAACTGCTTGGGGTGAAACGAAATTGTCGTAAAACGTACCTCACCCTGAAGGAAGAGAGAATTTTTCGCTACTAGAAATCAACTGGTTTCACTTAATTGCAAAGATGGAACTTTATGGCAAAAAACTCAAATTCTAACAAAATATAAATGTAGGATACCTTCTTTGAGATTTGATAAGTACTGGCTTAGCACTTCAATAGAAAGATGAATTTATTTTCTAACATTTTAGAACAATTCAAAACGAATCCGATTAGAGTTCTGAATTTCAACAGAGGAAGTTCAGCGCCTCTTTATTTAGCGAAATTTACTACCTACATCACCTATGCTCAGGTATTCAATGCAATAAAGAAATACTCAATCTGCGGGTCATGATTTAATTGTTAAACCATACTTGTAATATTTCCCCGGAAACCTCTTGTGTTTTTAACACGGATGTCATTCCTCGTCTAGGTTATTTTCCAACTAGATGGAAATATGCATATATTGTAATGATTCACAGACCAAAAAAAGCTAAAAACAATCCTCATAGTTACCTACCAGTCAGTCTTCCCCTTTATTTTCAAAGGTATTTGAACGTCTACTCTATCCTCAGCTCTTGAAGGTAACGAATTCCATAATACCAAATACTCAGTTTGACTTCCCATCATAGCATTCTTGTCCTCGGCAATTTCATCGTGCAGTTGATGTCTATTAGATACATTTGAAAACAAATCTATTAGTCTTGGCTATCTCTGAATACGGAGAACACATTTTACTGCTATATAAACTAAAACCAATACTCGCTGATACCTTATTTAGAACAATACAGTCATTTCTCTCTAACAGAACTTTCTCTGTTAGTTATGAAAATACTCAGTCTCCAATTCCTGTCATCAAGCCGGAGTTCCTCAAGAAAGCATATGGACGGCGATTCTATATCTAATATACACAGATGATCTCTCAAAAATGATAATCTAACAATAGCACAGTTTGCCGACAAAATCGTTATTCTCAACAAAGGATGCAAATCATCAGCTGATAACCTTCAGACATATTGTTCTGCATATGGTGTAAAAAGTGGAAAATTATAATGAACATTTGTAAGCCTAAAGAAGTTCAGTTCACTTACAAAACAAAAAATGAGAACCAAAATATTTCTCTCGAAGGAGAACGAATACCCAAAGTATAATCCACACTGTATCTCGGAATTATACTGGATAACAAACTCAATTGGAGACAGCACATAAATAGCTTAATAATAAGATTACGATACAGAATTATTGAACTAAAATATCGTCTTCAAGGATCATACCTTTACCAGTTTATTTCAAAAGATTAATCTCCTTCTCAATGATAAGACCTATCTGGCTATTTGACTGCGCAGTATGGAGCACGGCTTCAGATTCACAACTAAAAAGGATCCAAAGAAGGATGCACGAGGATGCACCGTGGTACATTCAAATAGTGAACTTTCCTTTCACTCCTGCTACAGTCCATTTTATCGCACCTTCTTAAATCACACTAATGAATTACTTAATAACATTCCAACCCACTTATCACTACCGTGACAGCTTCGAAGACTGAAACGAAAACGACAGTCAGATTTATTGCAAGATTGACGTTTTCACATTTTAATGAAAACATTCTCTGGCCTGCAACCTGAAAATTATGTGTCGTGTACATATTTCACTATGTTACATTACTGACGCAGAATTGCTTTATACAGTTGATAATAAAATTACATACATTTAAATAATATTGTAAATTAGTAATCCTTCAAATATCTGGAAATTTTTACAGTAAATTGTTACTTGGAATTATATTTACGGGAAATTTTGAGTGAAACAGTGTCTGAGCTTATAGCATAAATAATAAAAAATGAATTGTTGAAATTGTCCTTAATGGCTATTCCGAGCACCTGCGTAAGCTCTTCAGAAAATTAGTGAAACACATTGACCTTAATGGAAAAGTAACAATTAAAAAATGGCGCATCTACTCATAAAAATATACAGATAAGAGTTACGTAAGAGATTCAGAAGAGGAAAAAATAAAACTTTTAAATAGAAAATAAAACGCTCTCAATTGTCTTAATTTCCAATCGTGAATTATATTTAAAGGCCGACTCATACCTGTTCCTAAGTTTTGTTCTGAATTTAGCTTTAAAACAATTTCTAGTGTAAATTCTTAAATGTAGATAAGATACACATTTCCCCTTGGAATAATTAACGGTATGAACATGGATGGATAGATGGCGTAAGTTAAAAGTGAATGGATAACAAAATGCGTTTTGTTTGATTTTTCTTTCGGTAAAATGAGTTACTTCACGCTTGCAAAGAGGAAAGAAATGGAAGAACTACATAATTACGTCGTCACTATCATCGCTATCCACTATTATCCAAGAAATGGAAAAAGTGAAACAAATATTTACCTTCCCCTTAGTATTCTTGTGAAGGAATGACAAATTAGATATATTGTTTTCTTTTCACCTATTAAGAAAAATATATAGAAGAGTAAGTAAATGGAACGGAGGAATTGATTTAGTTCCCAGACTATTCCTTTTATTTTAACTTCCTTTGTTCATCATTTATTTCTCATTATCTATTTTCCCCTCTATTTCCTCTCATACCTTTCCTTTTTCTTGTCTACAGTGAAAGAGGAACTTTTGATTTGTTTTCCTGTAATTTTTCAGATTATTTTTTCTTCCTCCCCCAGAAAGAAGAATGAAACAAAGGAAGGAGAGTAAACAAAAGAGTGCTCGCTATGTGTGGAGTATATATGTATATAATAATAATCAATATTACTATTCATGTGTATAATATCTTTCTTATTAAAACGTACGTTTATTAGCATGTACTGCCCCGTCCATGTGATAGTTGTAAACTTGTCACAAGTAATATCGCTAGAAAGTCTGAGATTACCCATAAATTCACGAACGTAATGAGACCCTTGAGTGATATTCATTAGGACTATTTCACGAATTAGATAAGAATTGAAATATAATTCCTCTAAACTTGACTTACAAAATTGTAATAATTGTATATTTGTACTCAATCTTTTTCAAGTAATCTTGCGACAAAAGAATGCAGATTTTCAGTAATGCCAATATAGAAGAGCAAAATACGGGTTTAGGACTATCTCATGAATAGAATAAGAAAATGTTGTATACATATATTTGAAATTCGCGCACAAAATATTAACACTTGTATAAAAGGTTATACTTATGAATGCCTATTCCATTCAGAAACCGTGAGTCTGATATGGATACCAACTTAGGAAACAAGAAAACAAAAACCATAAAAGGTAACATACGATGTGTCTATTTTTCTTTGCATTCTCTCTCTCTCTCTCTCTCTCTCTCTCTCTCTCTCTCTCTCTCTTTACGGGCGCTGTTTAACATCTCAGGTCATCAGCGTCCCATTCTATTCAGGGCGTGAAACGGCCGACAAATTTTGCTCAGAGGCCTCTTTTTTCAGGCTTGAGGTTCTTTATCGTGCCGTAAATGTACGACACGGGACCCACGGCTTTACTTCCCTTGCTTTACTTTCCTTCCGAAGGAAGCCATACTTAGGATTTTTACACCCGAAAAAATCCATCGGTCCTGACCGGGATCGAACCCGTGATCTTGTGTTTAGGAGGCAAGTATGGTAACTCACCACCAGGAACGACTTGTATTATATGGTTTGGGATTTCTAATGATGAGATCAATTTGCACATTTGACGCATCGCTTCGAAAAACCCTCCACTTTGCGTTATGGTTGTCGACTATTCATGCATTTGCTGCTATGAATAGCTCCCCACCACCTTTAGCAAAAGTGGCCAGTGACGCGTGTTCAGTAATTATATAGTGTAGGTACAGTGTTGGCTACACCGACCATAAGACAAAACACGTTGTGTTATAAAACGAATTTAATATTTTTTTCCAATAATTTCACCATAATCTGACTGTGATTGGTCAAAATTCAAAATTTTGTTTTGTTTCATTGGTCGATTTTAAGATGACGTCACATGAGTGAAATAGTCACAATAAAAGTCTATTGTCTAATTTATAATTTAGTTGTTTTTCTTTGGTTGTATTTTGTTACTAATCTGTCATATGATTGAACCGATTTGACAAACCTGCAAATTTTCCTGATAAATTTTAGCATTAATCACATTTAATATGGTTCATTAACTTTACTGAAATTATTTGAAACGTAAATGTATTTAAATGTTATCTCCATGCTATTTAATGGGATTCTTGTTAAAGTCAATAAACAGATGTTTTAAAGGTTATCGAACGACCTTTAATAGTGACCCTGGTGACATTTAGAAAAAAATAAATCACTACATATTTCTGCCTTCTGAGTAGTCTCATATATAATAAAATAAGTTGCTGCATACATTTACGTGTTATCGAGCATTCTTTGTGACAAGTACAAGTACCAATAGTCTTATATAATTAACATGAAGGATTTATACATTGACAAAAACGTCGTGCTCTTTATACAAACATAAGTAATTAGCTAAGTAGATGTCTCTTTGCTACAGTAGATACACATGTACATGATGTAAATAAGAATCGTACAAAGTCAGTCAAATCTTAATTATGTTCTTATAATGCGTCAATTTTGTAAAAACTCAAATGCTATTTACCAACAAGTGAATGAAAAAAAACATTTTTATGAATATTACATTATTATTGTGAGAGTGGTGTAAATGAAATACTTTTTCTGTACTCATTAAATTAATTAAAACCTTTTAATAAAAAAAAGTTTCAGATCTTATCTTAATAATTTCATTTTTCGATAGTTTCATTTATTGAGTATATATCAACTCTGCAATTAGTTCCAAGTGATAATGCAAATGAAAATAAAATTAAAAATGCAAAAAACTGTAGTGAGATGGTAAATATCACAGAAAGATATCTAATGCAATTTTGACTAGTACAAAGTATATGCATTACAAACTTTGAATAAACTCATTTTCCAATATAGAAATATTGCTGTACATTATAGGTTTTACTAACAAAAATTTATTACATTTTAGTATTTAACTTGAATATGTAAACACCGAGGGTGCCAAAAATGTATATCCACTTTCACAGTAGATATCCATTTAACATATTTCAAAGTTGGACCATGAAAAAATGAATTTAATTTAAGAACGAATGTTCACCTACTGTACATATTAAGGAACTGTTCTGTGTTGCGTTATTGCCACTGAACAGCTATGCGGGCAATCTATCTTCCATCTATTACGTGCATATTAGGTTTGTAGTTTTCATAAACCATTTAGAAGGACTTTTCTATGCAGATACTCTGTTCTAACCACATTACCAGGCAATAATATTTAAATCAACTATTAACAATAATGTATCTGTACAATAATTGGTAAAACCTATACCTAAACACAACCAAGTATTGTAACTAAAAGTTAAACAGTTATATACACCCGAGAAATAAAATAAATATGTATTTTGCGCTAAAATAAAATAAACATGGAAATAAATGCGAATCTCCAGTGTAAATAAACACAACTAGAATCTTCATACTGTATAGCATCTAACACTTCCAAAAACCATATGGAAAAAATTTAAAAAAACAAATGGAAACTAATGACTGTGCCAGCATGGGCAAGCATCCTCTCTTGTTAGTACGTTTGCCAAACGCATTCCTTTTTAAATATCTGGAAGGAATATGAATGTAGCCCAAGATGCAGAATAAAGTCTGGCACGTTATGCACGAGGGATAACGCCCTTGTACGTGCATATAGGCATTTAAATGACTAATAGAAGGCATTAAATAGTCGAAGGGCGAAAATAAGAAATAATTTAAAGCTGAGAGTTTAAACTATTTTATAATTAGAAATTTTAATTTTAATTATTGGTCATTTTGTAATAATCACCGTACTCTCGCCTTATAATCTGTTTGGCTTTGATTGTTGACATATTGCTTGTTATGTAAGGAAACCATATTTGTTCAAAACTTTTAAATGATGGTGCATTTTGCATAATAAGTTTTAAAGCATTATTCCTCTTTGGTTAGTTTCAGCAGAGAATAATATCCATCCATCATTAGTACTACAATCATCATTAATATCATAGCGCACTAAAAATGAAATTAAATAATGCAATGTTGAATAAAAACTTTGCAGTAAGCAAAGTCAGATCTGAAAACATAGTAATAAACGTGACAGTATATTCTTTTCACTTATGACTAAAATTTACGTGTATGAAGAAAAAGAAAACGAATCAGTTATGTATTATTCTAATATCCTTTTCTATTCTTAGTGTCCAAGTTTTTAAACTAATTCATTTATTTACCTTCGTTTTTTTTTTACCTCAAATCTCTTTAGAAAAAAAAAAGCAGTCCTTGTGCCCTTCTTTCATTATTTTTTTATTGGCTCTGGTACGACATGCAGAAAAAAAATATCTCCATCTCGCTACCGAGGATCGAATCCACTACCATTGTGTTCTCATTACCAGACCTACCTTGTGTTTTAAATGTTTTAGCTAATGAAATTCAGGTTCTAGAACACAGAGATTCAAGGGTATTCCTGCAGCAATCAGTACGCCTACTGATAAATACAATAAATATTAAAATGAGTCAAGTACAAAAAGCGTCATATTTGTATGATATGAAGTATAAATGAGGAAAAACACAACACCTAGAAGACTCATATAAACAGAGTCCAGTACGTATTAAACTATAAATTTAATAATATTATCCTGAATTTATCGGGCATAATAATCCAAATGCACTGATTGTATTATTGACTGGAAATCAGGATGACTGAGCTGACACCACTAAATTCACTTAATATTGCTTCCTGTCACAGGTACACCGAATGAATACCTGCCAATTGATACATTATGGAACATGATTTAAGCCGATATGTTTTACTGACACGAAATTCCGCTCCAAACACGTGTTAGAACTCAGAGGGCGTCATACTGAAGAGGTGTTGCTGTGTACACTGATGATGTATTAGATGAAATAAAACATTGGTAAAAGATTTTTTTAGGTAAGAACGAAGCGTTCCAGATCTAAGTTCAGGGCGCTTTGTTATTGATGAGGACTGAGGAAAACCTGTAAACTAACCTTAATCAGGAAGGGATTCGCACACAGATCTCTCTCAGGAGTCCGTATCTTAGCAACTTCGGCCCAGCTTTGGGGGGGGGGGGTTGTGTACCAATTGTGAACATAACAAATTAGTAAAAATCCACAAATTATCTAATGTCTCATCGCAATGTGCATATCTTAGAATTATAGATAAACCGCAACAACAGTCCATTTGGTTTATTTACTGACGCTCTTTAATATCTCTACTCATCAGCGTCCCATTCAATTCAGGGCGTGAAGCGGCCGATAAATTTGGCCCAGAGGCCTCTTTTTTCAAGCTTGAGGCTCTTTTATATGCCTAAATGTATGACATGGGGCCCACTGCTTTATTTCCCTTCCGAAGGAAACCATGCTTAGGAATTTTACGCCCAAAAAGTTCATCAATCCTGACTGGGATCGAACCCGTAATCTTGGGTTTAGCAGGCAAGTATGGCTACCATTACACCACCAGAACCGACAGGAACAACTGCAACTGAGCTTAGTGCTTATAAGGAATGATATAAAAGTATATAAATTAACAGGCATACTAACTTAAATAGCATGTATGCATGATTGTTCAGTCATTATTAATATCATCCATTTGCTAATAACTGTAGTAAGTTAAAGATGTGAATATTATTTAATAAATCCGGTTTATACGAAAACCTCAAAACCTTGAAAAACATATTGCATTATGTACCAATGTGCAATTTATCATTTTTTATAAAAAACTATAGTGCATGACTACACCCAGCATCTTCTAGGACAGTTCTCTAATATGATTAATTTTTAAGATATGTGCAATGTCAAGGGGGTCCATTACTTTCCTTACATAATATGAACATTTCTGATTTTAGCATCATTTTATCCTTTTCAAAGCGGTTTTTGAGCAAAAGTTAGTAATCCTTTCCTTTTCCTTACACATCGTTTACGTAATTCATTGAAATTGAGACTATTTATTAGGTAAAATCTTAATATTATGTCCTTTCTGTACCTAAAATATTTTTGCAATCATAGGTTTTCCAACCTTTTAATTACAAGCCTGAAAAATCTATAACTTTTTGCATTAATTATAGTGTCACAATGTAACAGCTCTGCAGATTCAAGGATCAAATACATAGTGTGTATGTGTTTGTGTTTAATAACCATTTTCAACTGTTGTACTGCGTATGTTTTAATAGCTAATTTCAACTGTTTGTTTATCTTTGAATGTGAATCAATGTTGGTTTGTGAGATTACACATTTGAACAATGCAAAATATGATGAAAATAATGAGTCAGACTTGAAAAATCCGGGTTACGGACAGGATTCG
Organism: Metallyticus violacea; assembly: GCA_030762175.1. Taxonomy (NCBI): domain Eukaryota; kingdom Metazoa; phylum Arthropoda; class Insecta; order Mantodea; family Metallyticidae; genus Metallyticus; species Metallyticus violacea. Next base: position 211,545,614 of record CM060846.1, on the reverse strand, counting down.
AACCACGAATTTTCATCCATGACCAATATGAAAGAGCAATTTCCACATATAAATGCAGAGTATTTAAATGTTACTCAAGACTGCAGTGGCATGACTCTGTCGAGAAGGACTCCCAAACAGGAGAATGGGTAACCTTCATCAGCTGTCTATGTAAGTAGTTTGAATGCTTCTATTAAATAATTTGATCTCATTCTGTTATGTTTACATCATGTTATGTCACCTTTTCATTGTGAATAATCCCTTAATGCTGTTTATTGCACACAGAGAGATTGTTATTATTAAAACTCCATGTCAAAAATATTTAAACAACAATCCTCAAAATAACAAGTTTTTTTTGGGGGTTAGGAGGAAAGTCATAGGTTCACTTCCATTCCGTTTAAAAATGCCTTAGTAGTTTTGTTAAACATTTTATTTTTAATTTTATATTTCTAAAAGAGTTCAAATTTCTTTATAATAAAAATGTATAATTCATTCTTTCCGCACGTCATTTGAAAGACTCTTCGGTATGTTTAAATACTTTTCATAGCACGTCATGTATGAAAATGTTCTTTGCGCTTTTCCACTCTTAAAAATTGTAGCATTTTCTTCACCACAAACTGCTCCTGGCGCAGAAGTATTTGATGAAATATAGTACAAGAATTTGCTAAGGTAAAATGAAAAATTTTGTTTCGGATTTTATAGAAAGTACGTTTAAAGCACTTTTCAGATTGTTAATTCCAGAATTGGCACATATTTCGATATGTAGATAATAATTAAATTTTAAAATTAAAATAAATATAACTAGCATAGATACCTTAATCTAGGCCAATGTAAAATGTGGATGTACCGTAACCTGGACGACCAAATATAGGATAACAATTTGGGTCACAAGCATCTTTTCAGTAACATGACTAAACAATTTGAATGTATCTCTAAAACATAACATCTATAAAAGTATTATTTGAAAACTTGTCTACTGATAATAACATAGCTAAACTTTTAGCATAACTTTGAAAAAGCTACTGTTTTTAGTTTCAATTTTAAAAATTCAACATTTAAACTTATTTATATCAGTTACTTCCATTTTTTTTCGCAATTCACATATCTCCAGTGAACATAAGCCCATTTATGGTTAACAAGCCGTCCATCAAACTGAACCCCGGGAGAATGAAAACCCATTTTACATGGTTGGTTTCAGAAAAACAAATATGTTAAAATCACACGGGATGTGCGGATTATCTATGAAACGTAGTTTAGGGCTTCAAAGCGTATGGTCCCGGTGTCCGGCAACAAAGAGTTCATGGTTAAAATCACGACTCTAGAATGATTTTGTAATAAAGCGCTATTTATTTCCTTTTAAAAATCATCTACTAACCCCACACAATGAGAAACTGGAGTTGCCTTCACTGATTTTCCACACATTTCTGGTATCTGCTAAGGAAATGATACATTGCCTTTCTTAGCTCTCATTGAAAATTTGATTTATTTCTTGACAGATATTATTCATAAATTCGTGTAGGATGCGAGGATTTTTACGTATACACTTTTTCTTTAATTTTTCCCACAAATAAAAATCACAGGATGTTGTATCGCAGGATCGAGCTGGTCGTGTGTTCTTACTGATAGATATAAAATCGAACACTTCGTGAATTGCCTGCTTAGAAACATTGACTATATGTGCCGGTGCACAGTCCTGCTGGAAAACATATTAGTTTCCTGAAAGTTAATTCAGCAAAAAGAGTATTTGCTCATATCTACAACTATTATTTTGGGAAAAATTGGGTCATAATTCCTTCAATGCTCAGGACACATCTTATTCCTATTTTGTTATCCTGAAGAAATTCATTGTTCAATCTATTAGGTTTTTTAGAACTTCAGTACCTGCGCTTTTGCGAATTAACATATCCCTGTAAATGGAATCAAGCTTCGTCTTATATTAAGAGCTATTACTCCGTAAAGCACGCGAATCAAAATTAACTCACAGAGTTTACTCTTAGCTACAGATCACCCAGTTTAATTCGATGCGTTACAGTAGTTTTACGGGTTTTATTTTTAACTCAAGTAACTTCATAACCACTGATGCGAAAGTGTAGGAAATTCCGTTGTCGAATAGATTTTGGACTTCTCCCTGTGAATTTCGCTTTAAATAATCACCTGAAAAGTACGAGTGGATTCTATAGGAGCATACGAATCGTAAATAAATATTCGTCGAGGAATGTATTACTTTTCATTTTACCTTTCCTAGCAGACTTTACTTCCACTTTCGTTTAGTGTCCACTCACGTAAGAGGCTGCATACCTCATCACATATATCCCGTTACTATTATAGCAGGACTTCTGTCCATCCGAAACGTCGGCCAAGTTGAAGCTAATCTCGCGTTGAGCTCCGTCGCGTTCCACCCAGTATACTTTCTAAGTTATTTAATATTAATTGTAGGAAAGACGGTGTTCTCTGGAGTAAAACGCAGTCACGCTGAGTTCCATCGCCTTCCACCCAGTATATATTAATTTAACTTAAATTGCTCGTTCAGGTTGAAAAGATGGTGTTCTCTGAAATAAAATGCAGCGTGATGTTTCATTACAGTCGAGATTATCTTTAGCCGAATCTCTTTGTTTATTAGTTTTTTACTACATTAGGTTCTGAAAAGAATGGAATTATTTCATTTAAATTTATCTGCAGCACTGTTCTTTATGTCCATGCTTCAATTCTGATTTAAATCTTATGAGATAGTCTATTTGGGATCAGATTAAGAAAATGGCTGGTCACCAAATTATAAATAATAATAGCAATCGTGTGAACTAGCGAACAAGTGATGACTGCAAGAGTTTATCTCAAAAGAAGATCTTGATTACATTAAGCGAGCGGTGAAAGTAGCTCCAGCGGTTTTGGTGCAAACCGTTGGCTTCATGAGCACACCAAAAGAACTTCAGAGCTGATAAAGATATATTCTCATATCTAACCCCTCTCAAATAGTCTATTTTAGAACAAATGGTTCACAGCGATATGTTCACACTTAATTTCATGTCTGGCAAACTCTAAATAAAAGACCATTGACGCATTCTGCGATTTGTACATTGCAACACCACCATAATCAATTGAAATCACTGAAGAGCTTCAGTGATTATAGTTCAAAGTTTCTTCCGTTCCTTTGATGAAGTAATTATAAGCAGACTCACAAAACCGATGAAAGAAGGGGTTACTCAGATTAATAAAAAGAACACTAAAGTCTGGCACAAAAAACGTTTTTTAATAAACGTACTGAGGCTATTTGAATTACGAGCTGGCAGAGTGCGGCTCTTGCAAGGAGAAACCAGTTGCCAAGCCCATGCGCAGTTAGTACAGCTACATATAAACACAGAATAATAATTGTATTTATTCAGTATTCACTTCAAATTAAAGTTATAATTTTTCCTTAAGAACTGGTTTTAAGAAATTGTGGTTTTCTGCTCTTGATTTATCTTTGAGTTCCCGTGTGTAATTTATATCTCAGAATGCAATTTCGTCATGTTTAAAGTCTCAAGTACATTTTACTTTTTTTTCTGCACTACCCATTACTTATATGTACTTTTAACAATCATAAGTCTTCTGCTTTTGTCAGTTAATTCAGTTAATGACAGTTTGCAAACTACATTTCATTTACATAGAGCTTATCGTTCATGTATATTTTGCATGCAAAACTTACCTGTTTTTCCTCCCGTATCTGTGATCAACTAATATTTCAATATGCTCTTACGATTTAAATTCGTAAATACAACATTATTGATTGCATTGTCCTGCTTGAAAATGCAAAATAATTTCTCAGTTTTCGCCATTTAACTCTTAAAACAAAAAATACTCGAAGCATAGGCTGTTAAATAAATAATGATATTTTTTATCATGCATAATGCTCGAGCAAAAACTTAACTTTACAATATTTTATGATTTTAATGCATGATGTACATGTGATATCAGTTTGATAGCTGTCACTTTGAGTTCCTGCCTGTGAGCTGCGCAAGTAGTCACATTTAATTCCGCTACAACAAAATGGAGGTGACACGCGACGAACAATATGCTGCTGTGAAATTCTGTTTTCGTCTAACCAAATCTTCAGCTGAGACCTATGCAATGTTACAGAACACATATGCAGAGTTCGTTCTTCCCTACAGGACAAAACGAACATGGTTTAAAATGTTTAGAACCGAGGCTATCAATTTCGAAGAAAGGTAGATCTGGTGCTCCAGTTTATGTTCTGACGAAAGGAATCATTAACACCGCTGCTGTCATTGCGAGAGAAGATCGTCGAAGAACATTAATAACTCTCATATATTCTGAAAATTTCACTGCGTACCACCCACATTTTGTAAGTGAAAAAATGTACATGAGAATGTTTGTGCACTATGGGTTCTAGGACTATTGATTCCCGAACAAAAGAACGTTCATGCGCAGGTTTGTACGCAATTGTAGAAGATGTTATAGGACTATGCGGAGTTTCTCTCAATACTAATTACAGCCGATGAAACTTGGCTGCATCATCTCAATCCTTAGAGCAAACGGCAAAGCCCTGTCCGGAAACCTCCTTCGCCACCCATTAAAAAGAAGAAGAAGAAGAAGAAGAAGAAGAAGCGTTAGCTGGAAAAGCTATGGTCATCTCATTTTTCAACATTTAAGAAATGCTTTAACAGCATGTCATTATCTCACACACTACTGTAACTGCAAGGATGTCCTGAAAACTCTACAAGATCATTACACACGCAAAAGACCAGATCGCAATGAAACAAGCTAAATGCTGAATCACAATAATGTACATCCGCAGTCGCAAATGTAGCTGAATTATTAAGGATAATTTGGGGCAGAAAAGGATACTTTTGTACAGCGACCTTGCTCATGGCTGGCCGTTAGTGCTTATGCTCCCCAATGGGCGTACCTCCGGGAGGACTGTATGAGATGACGGATAATCGGGTGGCTAAAATCCTCGGGCAGTGACTGCACGGAGGTAGACGAGATCCCTAACATTCTTTCCAGATAGAACACCCCAACGCAGGCACAGCCCCCACAAGAGTTCGAGCCCTCATATGATCCGCTTTCTTAACAAGACCCTTTTTTTTTTTTTTTTTGAGTAGTGTTTAACGCCCGTTTTCACTACTGAGGCACCACAGGCGATGGACACTGATGATACATGAAATGAAATGGTAAATTGGGAAAGGATATTTTTTTTTAAGGAAGGAAGCGTTCCAAACAAGACCCTGGGGCAGAATTCTTTCCATAGCGCAAGCCAACATCTCACCGCACAAGCTGATCTCACCCTGGCACTTTTTACCCCATAGCAGAGGCAACGGAATGAAATGATATGAAGTGGTATAGCGGAAACTTTGTGGAAACTATCAATCCATTGCATCATTCACCCTGACAATGTGGGTAAACCACGAAAAAAAAAAAAAAAAAACTCAAGGTCAGGGATTCAAGGCCCCAAGGCACTTGGACCCGGAATTTCCCAAATGCAAATCCCACACTTTACAGCCTGAACCACTATTTTAACTGCGTGAGTCCCCCAGCTTATTAACAACGGAATCAGAATGTAGTTTTCAAGTGTCAAAGAGATGAAATTATGGAAGGTAGTAGTTTTTTTTTCAAATTTTAAGGAAAACGGTATTTTTCTTATTTTTCTAAAGAGTACCTATACAACTTTTCTTTCAAATCGGCTAAAAGGTTTAAGGTTCATAGTGTACACTGCATAAGTACATAAATACAAATGTACATGTTAAGACATTTTTGCAGATTTATTTTGCAACTATTTTGAAAATCATTTCTATCAACCACTGAAGGAAAACTTTCTCAAGAATTGTCACCGTTAACTTGTTGAATGTGTAACTTTAATGTACTGGTTACTTTGTAAGTTATTCCTCATTTTTGTATGTTACATTATGATTCACGACTATTGTAATGGAGAGTATGTTACTCAATATTAACGTCACTACGACTGTATTTACTTTAGCGAAATGCATACTTTGAATTAGCGCACATATTTAAGGCAACGATTTTGAAATCATTTCCAGTCTAATGGCAGGAAATGATATTTTCTCATCTTTCAAAGCCTTTCAGAAAGAAAAAAAAATAACAATTATAGACTAACGTTAATTATTATCCAGGCATATTTAATGAACATTTTTCGTTAATTACGAAATTAAAGAGGATTTTTCTCTGGTGGGCTGCCACAGCAAAAACGTGTAAATTGTCCTTTGGTCCTGCCAACACAGCAGGAGCAGCAATTAATCACGGACTAGCTATGTGTATACAAGAAAACAAATGCTAATGGTACGAGTTGCCCAAATTTGAGCAATGACTTGTTCGAACGTGTCCAGAAAGAAACATGTCCCTGTTGGGAGCAGTCGTCGGTCAACTAATGCAAGCGAGCAGCCGATCTGGCAGGCAATGACGCCTTATCCCAATAAGGACATGTCGATGGCTATCTGAGAGTCAGGAGGTAGCAGGTTGCGATATAAATATTAATAAGCTGTACAGTCATGGTAAATGGTTATTCGTGAGCACTCCACTTTATTGTAATGTGACCCTCCCTTTCTTCCAACGCCTTAAGGGACGTCCAAATTGTAATTTACTAAATTGCTCGTCATTAACAGAGTTACCGACGGAAGAGGCAGGAGCACCAAAAGTGATGACGGGTAAAAATAACCATTTCTTAAATATAGAATGTGTTCCATTTTTTCATGCTACTATAATAAGCTTAAATTTGTGTAGCTTTTATTAATAAAACCCAGAAATGAATAAAAAAAAATCCTTTGAACAGTACAACTATAACACATGAATAAAAAGGCAAACTATGGAATTAATCCTCTTATCTTAACATGAAAGTTTGGCACAACATGGTTCATAGTCTCAGTGACCGCACGCGATGCACACGCTATGGGCAAGTGCGCCGCTAGTCCTTAATTACGAATGCCGTTCAATAGCGAAAATGCTCTGAACATAAACATTTTCCTCAACACTTTACCCAAGATCGCGGGTTCGAACCCGGCCAGGACCGATGGGTTTTTTCGGGCGTAAAAATCCTAAGTATGGCTTCCTTCGGAAGGGAAGTAAAGTCGTGGGTCCCGTGTCGTACATTTACGGCATGAAAAAGAACCTCAAGCCTGAAAGAGAGGCCCCTGAGCAAAATTGGTCGGCCGTTTCACGCCCTGAGTTGAATGGGACGCTGACGACCTGAGATGTTAAAGAGCGTCCATAAATAAATCAATGAAAAAAATCAATCAACAGTTTATGAAATAAAAGTGCTAATTAATAATAATAAGAAAGGAGATGCTTAAAGTGCATACCTTAATTTTCCACACATCTCTGAAAATTCACCTGTTACTCGCTATAACTTTTATTAAGAAATGGAGGCATTCTCCTGAACGTTAAATTGCCATTACTTAAGATGTATGGATTTGTTTTGCAGCCTCTCTTTTAATTTGCTTCAGACATCTAATAATTCGGGGTCAAGTCAGTGAACCTAAGCGCCCTTGCTGAACATTTTCTTATTTATATTCATGGAAACTTTGACTATGTGAAATAGGACAGAAATTTATATTTTTGAGGTGCTAAAAGGCGAGGAAATTTAGCATTTTTCCTTAAATGTATAAGTTGGCATGCTTTTCAAATACTTTACTTAACAAATTGCTCAGTATGCACATAAGCCCAATGGATTAACAGGACTGAACAGTGACAGGTGCGCGCTCGCCCACAGCAAAAGTGTCATACATGTATAAATATTATAAACCATCTTGTAGCTTAGGCTGTATGACATGTTACTGAAACTTTAGGGCACTTTCCCTGTGCATTAGGGCAATACTCTCGCTCGATTCTTTCAGTTAAAGTCAACATTTTTTCTTTAAGAATGCTATTTAAAATTTAGCAACTAAGAATGAAATAAACAATATTAATTTTAATATTAGAAATAAGTTAATGTAGCTTAGATTCGAAGTGGAGCTTGAGTTTGGAGTTCCAGTTATGATACAGAGCGTGGCGGTAGACCTTGGAACTCAAATTCGGGAAGTCCCGGATTCAAGTCCTTCGGGGCCGGCCGTCTTTTTCATGGATTTTTCGTAGTTTCGCTTGGTCGCTTAGGCAAATGTTGGGATGGATCTTTCCTTCCCACAAATTTTCCGCTCTCCAATTTCATATTGTTTCATTCCGTTATTTCTGTCGCAGAGTGGAAAGTGTAGAAAGATTTCTGTCCCAGCGCCTGATATAGAAGCGGACTCTCTGAGAGGTTCGAACTCCTTGGGAGGTGGCTCCGCCTGCGTCGTAGTGTTCTATCTGGAAAAGGTTAGAGATCCCATCTATGTCCGCTCCTTACCGCAGTTTCTATCTGCTATGTATCTCCCTCACCGGACGTACTGCGTTTGGGTTTGTTTGGTATCTGAAAAACGCAGCGCATTTGGAACAGAGATTGATATCAATCAAAAAAAAAAAAAAAAAAAAGCAAGCATTCAAATAGCAACGCATGAGGTAAGTGGCAATTTAGAGCTCAAAGGCATACGATTAAGACATTCTGTAAATGGAGTTAGCCATAAAATTCGGTAAAGTCTAGATGATGCCATTGCTTAATTAATTGCTGCACAGAAGTCAATATTATTTGAAAAGGAACAATTTTGTTATGCTAATTCAGTTTTTTTTTTCTTTTTTTATATATGTATATATATAATATATATATAATATATATATATATATATATATTGCTTGATCCGAAAATTTGAAGCTGCAAAAAGCCGGCACATGTGGCAGTTAAGTATCATTTCCGACAGTACGTATCATAATGAGATATAAATTTCATCTCATATCTAAAACTGTAGATGCTGTTCAGTTTAAGGAAGGGATGTGGAAATTCCCTTTCAAAAATAGATAAATGGATTCATTAAGTGCTTGGACTGCCCTTGCGGCCTCATACGAAGTCCGTGATGCTTTTACCATGTTGGTATCAATTGCACCAACGACTGACTTATGATTTTTAGATTACGTATTTAACAACTACATTGCCTAAGATTCGTCATTTCCACCAGACATGTGGGCAGATGAACCTTGTAAAAATCTTCGTACTACCAATGGGCTATGGTCTTTCCATAATCATTTCAATGAACAATTTTATACTCCACATGCAAACATATTCACTGTGGTAAACGTCATTCTATTAGAGCAACATGAAACCAATATTAAAATTAACTTAATTAAAAATAACTTTCCGCAGCTACCACGTAATGCTGATAAATAAAAACAAAATCAACTAATAGAAAAGTATAAAACATAGAGAAGGAATATTACCCCTGTTACAGTAGTTAAAACACGTTCATTATCAGGCTAAAGTATAAAGCATATAGAAACGGAAGGCTATGTTGACGGAATGACCAGAGTCATTTTAAAGTACATAGTTAAAGTACATAGCAACATTTGTAACCATATCAGGATTATTCTTTCTCCTGGCAATCCCAAGTCGTAGAAATGAGAGGGGAAATGCTGTAAGATGCCCAAGCTGTACGTAAAAAGTTGACTATTCTAGGCTCAAACGTGGTGCGCCTGCGTCACCACATCCCTTTCCCGGAAGTGCCCCCACTGGGGAGCGAAGCCACAAACGGCCAGCTCTTCAGGAAAACTGAAGTATCTAAAGGTCATCCTCCGACCCTACTAATCCATTCTAATTCATTTATGCTAAGGTGTGCTCATGTTGGTAAAAATTGAAATTTCGCAATACAAATTGACTGTTATTGGATTATATATTTACATGTTATGCATAGTTTAAGTGATAAAGTGATACATTATCTTGTAGTTACGTGAGATAATTAACACACATTGCACTTGTTATACTTAAATGAGTGTAATGTAAAATAAGTCTTGATGTGCGAAACATATCATTGTAACCTCAACATAAGTTAGTCAGGTGTTTAGGTTAGGCTACCAGTAATTGAAACAATCAAATTAAAATATATGCAATATTCTGAGTCACACAGACAGACACACACACACACACACACACAGCATATTTAGATTTTCAGCACTAAACCAATTTATATTCTTTATTTTTATACTAGGTGTGCTTTATTAGCTAACAAGTTATGCTTATTATTCCTAGTTCACTCTTATATCATATTGCAATCAAATAAGATACGAAATAATTTATTTATTTTTAGTTTATTGCATACGTAAACATTTAAATTTAGTGCTGCATATTGAATTTTTATAAAACTAAATATAAGCTTATTCTTTTTTTAATGTAATCTCAAAGAAATAGTTTAAAAACGATTTCAATTGCATTTGTAATTTTCTCTAAATCATTTTTTCATCTGTGACACTTTTAGTTCCATCTCTTTCAACTTCTAAATTAAATGCAGGTTTTGAGTGAATTCGAAATTGTTATTTTGTGAGAGAAGACCTGTTAGGTTTCAAAAGATTGGTTATGCATTATTCAAATATTAAAAGCAAATAAAGGCTACAGCACTATAATGGATAAAAATTTGCCAAATGTTTGAGTTGTTCAAAGTTAAAACGAGGAAATCGGACCAATAAAAACGAGATAGGAAATGAAACCATTTCATATTTTCAAATCCATGCCACTATTAAAATTTCAATACAATGAAACAAACTTGTAAACTTATGCTATTTCACTTGTGTAACGTCTTCATAAAATCGAATAATGAAATGAAGCAAAAATTTTAATTTTGACCATACACAGCCCGATGTCGCAGTGAAATTGTGAAGTTTTACCACATCCCTTTACCGCGCGAAATGCATTTGTCCTCTGGTTAGTAGCCAGCTCTATACCCCCACTGAGCAGGCATCACTGATCACTCTTTGCTAGAAGGTGGCACATTTAACTAACTTAGTGCGTATTCACTCGAACAATTGTTTTTGTGTATTCAACCACAGGGTCTGAAATCATTTTGTAAATTAGGTAACAATATCTGCCTAAGCAAACATAAATTTTAATAAGCACGTTGTTCAGAATGGTAAAATGTCTATATTTTGTTTTTCTTACTTTACATTAGTAAATCAAACTATGGCGATTGTAATAGTCGACTGTCGTCTATTTCAGTCTCACGGTTTCTGAATAGATAGATATTCTTAAGTATAACATTTAATTCAATTGTAAATGTTCTGTACGCGAACTTCAAATAAATACATTATAACTTTTTTTTTATTCATAAGATCCTAAACCCGTATTTGGCTTTCCTCCATTGTTATTACTGACAATAGACGATCGTCTGTAGCAAAATGGCTTGAAAAGGTAAAGTATTCATAATACAAGTGTACAGTTATTACAAATTTGTAAGTCAAGGTTAGGGGAATTATATTTAAATTATTTTATTCGTGAAATTGTTGTATCACTCAATAGTCTCAGCTTTTAATATTTTCCTGAATTTATCGGAAATCTCAGACCCTCTTGTGGTAATTTATTATGCTAAATATTGCATAGCACAAATTGCTATCCACTAAACATAACCATTTTCCGCAGACTTGGCACATTCTGCTCGTTTAATTTTATGACATTTTTATAGGTCTTTACCGCATAAAATTTCACTTGCTACCTACGTGGACAACGTGGATATACATGCCGCGTGGTTAGTACCTAAGTCACTCCTTTTGGTTATGATTGAGAAGAGCAATGTCTTAAATTAAAACATGTTAGATCCTTTACTCGTTTCCACATACCGCGGTACTGTAGACGGTGACTTTTAACACATCATAAGCTTTGTTTGCCAATTTCCTTCATGAATGCAATTAGTTCGTTCGCTATTTTATTAGGAGTTAGTCAGTGGAATATCTGAGTCTTCCAAGAAACGTGTAACTTTATTTACCGAAAACTCAATTCCTTGTTAAATATTTTTATCCAGAAATGAAATATATTTGTTCGTCAACACTACAAGCTGTACGATGGCCAACTGACTAGAATTAATTTTTCTTCTCTATTGAGTTAATAATTTAACGATGTTTGACATAGTTTAACATTGAAAAAGAAAACAGACGGAGTGATTCATGGTCATGGTAATCTTAAATGGCAAAATCCACGTGTTAATTGCTGCATTTACGGTTTGGATACTTCTCTTTGTACATACGTACTATCTGAACCGTTTGTTGATTACCACATGACTTTCGAATCATGCGCACTTTAAATGGTGGTGATGATGATGATGATAATAATAATAATAATAATAATAATAATAATAATAATAATAATAATAATAATAATAATAATAATCCATGTCCTACAATGCGTGAAAATGCCATGAAATTATATGTTATATTTACACGCAATGATATAATTTCAAGCTGCAACTGTTTTAAAAGCTGATAAAGATTAATGTTCTCCTTCAATTCGTTTATTTTTTCTTAAACATATGAAAGATGCTTCACACTAAGCATACAATAAAATGTATGTTGCACTAACTACCTGCGTTCCAACTATTATGCAAATGAGTAACATTTTGAATACGTGATTTCATTGACCAGAATTGCCCACATGTGGTCAGTTCTCGATTTAGATAAAGGAAATTAAACAGAAAAAAACAGCAGCAAGAAAATTTTCTCGCGCCCTATGAATATATCTAAGCCTCGTGGAACCAGGACGAATGTGGTGATGGTGATTTTAGAAGGGGCTCTTCTATTCCCTGCCTCTCTCTTTCAGTGGGAGACTGTCAACATGAATAACTCAGGAGCCCAAACACGTAAGATGAGAAAGACATCGTGTTAACCGAGAACGTCTGCTGGCTGTAAACGAACAAAATTGATGTGTGCCTTTCCACAAACACAAACTACTTAAGCTGAACCAAACATCAGGCATCTATTTGGAATGAGCAGGGGCGTGCTTCTAAGCCTATTACTGGTTTCTGTAGACTAGATTAGCCACGTTTGACATAGAAATTGGGACCCAATGCATTGTGGTCAGCATAAACTGACTACCAACCCTTAAACCATGCAAAACAACACGGACGTGATAACTAACGCATGCCCTGCTCGACATTACAATAATGAACTTTACTGGTCACCACCGATAAATTATTTAAAACAATTTTATGTAACAATTAAATGAAATTTGGAAATAGATATTTGAAGTTTCAACTTCCCTTGGTCTTGCTGGTAGCTGGAATACGATGCGCAGGTTAATGTGAAAACCTATTGATATGCACACATCTTGTGTCCGCTATATTGACAGTAATTGTTTTATCGCAGCGTTAGGATTAAAAATGTAGAAATTTTTCACTGCAGCGTAAAATGCCAGAGCATTTAGGGTGTTTATTTGAAATACTGGATGGGAGATTTCTACTTTCAGCGTTAGTTGAACTTTTTATTTACTAAAAAGCTACCGTAAAGCAGTCTGGAAAGTTGGAAGTAAAATTATGCATGAAGAAGTTTAAGGAAGTAAAAGAAGTTAGGAAATTAGAAAACGCATAAAAAGTTATCCATTCAGTTATTGAGCAAAAGAAGAAGAAGAAGAAGAAGAAGAAGAAGAAGAAGATTAAAAACTGGAGGAGGAAGAAGGAGCAGTATGCTTCCAGAAACAGCTGTAATTGTTAAAAAGAAATTGCAGTGCAATACAAGAAAATACGTTAGCACGGAAAAAAAACAAAAGAATTTAATGTCTCAATTCCATGGTCAATTATGAAGAAAATAAAACATGCATACAGCTAATATTCAGGTATTTCATACGACTGGTTAATATGTCCGCTCCTACGTACGCACTTTTGTACATTCAAACAAACTCTACGTTTAAACTTCACACAGGAATGAAAACGCAAAATAAACGTGAAACCCGCTTCACTTACGATGAATTTATATCTACCGTTCAAGCTTTTTTATTTGCAATATCAAATGTATTAGAACTTAAATAAAATGAACACAATGTTGTAACCTTTCACGAAAAGTTAATAAGTAAATGTTTTTGTTACAGGCCAAAGTAAGAAATAATTATCAAACGAGCATTTTCCTTACGAAAAATAAAAAGGTTTAGTAGCTCTGGAACATTCCCTAGGAGATAATCTAGTTCGTTTTAACGTCCACCTATTTTTGTTTAATTGTGCTACGATAAGCCTTTTGGAACTACTGATATCGTCATTAGTGATTACCAAGTAGGTATTAAATATATTTGAAATACGAAGGACATTTCAAAAGTTCTGAATACTGCGCATGCACGGTCAATAGTATGATGCAATCGTTTAGTTGTCCCTGGGACTTCAGTTGAAAATGTTATGTATAAATTTTAGAGAAAAGTTGCCCCTGTCCTAAATAAATGTGGCTTTAAATAATTGGAAGAAGAAAATGGCTCAGGTTGGAATTGCCAATCAAATATCAGAAAAAACCATGGATTTCCCACAGGACCAGGACCAGGACTGTCCTCCCTGACTAAGAGATTTTTTTTTTTTTAAGTTTTTCTCAGTCCTCATAAATGGCTAATTCCGGGGAGGTACCCTATACGTAGCCCTGGAGTGCTCCTCCCCTTTACAAAAAAGTCCTTTCCCAGTATATTATTTCATGTATAATAAAGTCCGTCACCTGTGATATCTCAATAGTTAAAACGGGCGTTAAACACTGGTAAAAATACTGTTGATAATACTTGTAGTAAAACACAGTTCATTTCGGCTACAATGTGTGTCTCTAATTAATGAGTGGTACCTAGGAAAGAGCAGGGTGTCCAAGGTGGTAACATTTGGGACTTGTATTCGAGAGGTTCCGGGTTCAAGTCCCTTGAGTTTCCGCTGATCACCTAAAGGAATATTGGGATGAATATTATTTCCTGCCCACGAATTTTGTTCTCTCCCATTTCATTCCAAAGAACCAGCTCCAGATTGCAGGGTAGAAAGCGCATTTTAATGAATAATGAACAATACTTTAACAAAATAAAATGTACATTAAATGAACATACGAATCACAAACGTTTAAAATAAGAAATTATTGTAGTATTATTCGTTTTTTGTCAAAACTCTTGCATAGTTGAGTGAACAAAAAATAGTTAACAGGAAAGTACTTGCTTTTTTCAGTATTTCAGCTGCACAATTTGTCTCCTGAAAATTTCATAGAATATTTTACATTGCAGATAATGGATCCAGTTTTCCTTTCCAATTGTCATTTTTTAACAATAACCATGTTGTAGTCCTCCATCTCATTACTGTCAAGCAAGGAGAATTTTTTTCTTTTTTTCCTACTGTCAATCGGGGTAAACATTTGAAAATATCTGTAAATAGCTTTCTTTCGTCCAGCAGCTCAACATTTTTTTAAATAGTGTTTTTCGCCCTAATTAACTACTGAGGCACCACAAGCGGTAAATAAATATCCTAAGTATGGCTTCCTTCGGAAGGGAAGTAAAGGCGTGAATCCCGTGTCGTACATTTATGGCACGAAAAAGAACCCCAAGCCTGAAAGAGGAGGCCTCTGAGCAAAATTTGTTGGCCGTATCACGCCTTGAATTGAACGGGACGCTGATGACCTGAGATGTTACAGAGCGTCGGTATATAAACCTATTAAAAAAAAAACAGACGGTGGACTGTAATGATACGTATGATGAAATGATTAAGTGGGATTTTTTTTTAAGGAAGAAAGCGTTTCAGACCTAGACTTAGGGTATCTCCCCGGCATTTGCCATTTATGAGGACTGAAGAAAACCTGGAAAAATCCCAATCAAGGAGGATGGTCCTTGTAGGAATCCAACCCCAGACCTCGCACTTACGAGTCTGCGCCTTAAGGACCTCGGTCACCTGTGCCGGCAGCTTAACACAGCTTCATGTTTCCTCAGTATCATAATGTCGGAAATCAATCGTTTCTGTTATTCCACAAGGGATGGAACATGTGTTACATAAATTAGAACGAGTTTGTAATTAAAACCTTTTATTATTTCTAAAATAACATTTTTATTTCCAAAATGGGTTGAAGAGTTGAGTGGTTCACGATAGGAGGTCTTGCTTTACTGTTTTTTTTTTTTATTTTAATAATTTCATCCGTCTACGGATTTAATTATGAAACATTAATTAATAGTTTTGAGCATTATGATTTGAGTATTGTACCATTCACAACAAACCACAACCGTAGTTTAGCGGCAGCGCTTGCGCTTCCTACGTGATGGGTTCATATTCGATTTCCGGTTGAATTAGTTTCCTAAATGAGGATTTTCAGGGGTTTTCCCTCAGTTCTATAGGTGAATGTCTGGGAAATTTAGACCACAAAGATATTTGACTCATAAAGTATAGGTGTATACTTTGGTACTTCAGCCTTGTTCACGGCTGGCCATTTGTACCTACATCACCAATGCAGGCTCCTCCTGGGGGAATAGAAGAATTTTGGGAAACACCAGGCAGCTAGGAACCATGGGCGGTGAATGAACGGAAGTGAATGAAGTCTCTAACATGGAGAACATACCTTAACCTTGTAAGTGGCTATCAAAATCAAATATGATATTAAGCAATTTTATTTTAGAAACATTCTCCATTTTTCACTACTTTACGAAATACCATTTCCCTTAACACATAGTCTTGGGGAAATTAATATAACCACAGAAAAATATTCACTCAAATTTGTAGCAGATAACTATAAGTTGTATAAGTTATATGGGAATGGGAGGGGAGTTGGAACGATTTTCAAAAGGGGTCAAAGAATGTCGTAAGGAACAGGTAAGCAAATCTGGCAAGTAATCAAAAAAAAAAAAAAATAATAAAATAAACAGAGACAGATTACCAAAAGTAAAGTAGGTTATCAATACAGCAGTAAAATTGTTTATAACAAGATAGTGTAATGTTATATTCTTGAGAAGGAAAATTTATCCTGAAGCATTAGTTTGCTGTCCTATACGTAGACAAAACTAAACAAATATATTGATAATATTTTATATTACCTTACATTATGGAAAAAACAGTATAGGGATATGTGGATAAATGTTTTAATATCACATGTTCAGGATGTAGGATAGCATAATATATTAAGAGACTTCGAAGCAGTTTGCCCGATGCTGGGCGACAATTTGAAGCGCTTTTTCTTTATTAACTGGAGTCTCCAAGTTGCTGACTGCCCGCTTGATATGCGATTATATTTTAATCACTTCTTAAAACAGTTATTTCAGAGTAATTTCGCTTTTTATTGAGTCTAGCTCAATGGGATTGAGGGGAGGACATTTTAACGCAAAACTATCACACGTATATGGCTGCACTTCGTAGTTTATTGCTTGAAAGTTAAGTACTTGTTTACATCCATGTTACACATCAATGGCAACTAGGAGGGCAATAACACACGACGTTGACCTTCATTAGATTCTCCTCGTTTTCCTGCTGCGAGTGGAAGACTGGCCAATACATATGGACTGACCATGAATTTTCGCAATACCTGACCTCACGCCCTTTGAATTCTTCAAAATTTGGGGCAGCGGCATCATTAGCAGCACTCAAGATCTGCCCGGTTTAATTCACGCGACACTTGTTTACTGACTGCGAATGCGTAGTTGAAAGAGAACACTTCCACCTCACTGTTATACTAATTCAACTTAACTGTGCTCGAGAGCGACATGAAGACTGCCCTGATGAGTGCAATAAGCCTCTCGGTCTCTCCTTGTGGGCATTTATATACGAGTACATCTCCCAACTAGAGATGATATAGGCAACTACAGACCTGTAAGCCTGATGTCAAATATATACAAACCATTTACAAACATCTTAACTAGAAAAATAACGAGGATTCTGGATGCAAATCAAACACCAGAACAAGCGAGTTTCCGTATAAGATTCAGCACATCAAACCATCTTCAAACTATAAGCCAGCTGAAGGAGAAAGCAGAGGAGTTCCATCTAACACTATATATCGCCTTTATTGACTATAGTGAGGCCCTTGACTCAGTCGAACATTCAGGCATATTACAAGCTCTGGCAGCTCAAAGAATAGAGGAAATTACATTCATATCTTACGCAAAATCTGTAGTCAAAGTTTTGCGAAAGTAAACACAAAAGAAGGACAACCATTCCGACTAGAAAGAAAAGTTCTCCAAGGTGATTCAATCTTTCCCAGGCCCTTCACTTCTGTAATGGGGCATATATTCAGGGAAATGAACTGGCCTAATAATTCCGGAATCAACATAAACGGCAGTCAACTGACAAATCTGAAAATTTGCCGACGATGTCATCTTATTCGCTAAAACACCGAAAGCACTTTAAATTATGCTAGAATAATTATGTGAGCGTAGTAAAAATGCAGGGCTGTCGCTAAACAAACTGAAGACACAGTTAATTTTAAACGGACCTGAAACCGCGATAAAAATAGATGGAACAGCCCTCGCATATGTGAACGAATATACATATCTAGGACAGCAGATTTCCTCCCGTGATAAAATAAGAATAATCTCATTAACTGGAGAGCATTTTGGGCCCCTAAGTTTATATTGTAGACCAAACACTAACTAATAAAATCAGATCTCAGAAGCTCAAAACCTGTGAATATCCTATATTAATATATGAGACATGGTCACTCACAGAAAAAACAAAAGAACAAAATTCAAATGTGACAAAGAAAAATGCAACGCAAGATCCTGGGAATAACTTTGAAGGACAAAATAACTACAGTATTAATATATCAGTTATCTCGGACAATAGACACCGCACAAATAGCTACCAGAAGCAAATGGCAATGGGGCGATCACGTCGCAAGAATGAATGAATGGTGTTTAACGCCCGTTTTTTGCTACAGAAGCACCACAGGCGATGACACTGGTGATACATGAGATGGAATGATATATTGGGAAAGGATTATTTTTTTTAAGGAAGGAAACGTTCCAGGCCTAAATTTAGGGTACTTCCCCGGCATTTGCCATTTATGAGGATTGAGGAAAACATGGAAAAAACCTCAGTCAGGGAGGACGGTCCTAGCGGGATTCGAACCCCAGACCTCCCGCTCACGAGTCCGCGTCTTAACGACCTCGGCCACCCGTGGCGGTGTCACAAGAATGCAGGACAATATATGGACCTACAAGATCTCCGTATAGGACCCCAAGACAGGAAAATGGACAAAGGGCAGACACAGAAGAAGATGAACAGACCTCTTCAAAGAACATGCAGTTCAGATTGGTCAAGAGTAGCAAGAGGAAGAGAAAATGGAAATCTCTGGAGAAGCAACTAATTTAGTGAGAAGTGGAGTAACCAAATAACAAATCAGTCACAGTGTCTTAAACAGCATACGAACAACTAGAGAGGAATAGCTCACCACGTTAGGAAAAAGCGAGCTTTCCCTACTTGTTAGGAGGCCTTTGCCCTTAAGGGACACAATATGCTTAATCTTTATCTTTATCTTTACATCTCCAATATTTAAATCCACGTGCTTTCCAGGTGCTTATGGGCTTCACAAATACATGCGCCTGGCTCTTTTTTGATGTCATGCAGGGTTTACAAAAACATACGCAGAACAGCCGCGACAACTTAAAAGTTTATAATATGAGAAATTGACTTGATCGCATGTAGTTCATATACGTGATATGATGCAAAATATGTACACCATTGCGATAAGATATTATCAGACAAATGAAATGCAGAAATAATTATAACTTATTAATAGCAAGGGGAGGCTTAAATACTGCTTTATCTTGCAACAATCTGGGTCCAGGTTAATGGCAAGTTATTAATCTAATCTTTTTAATTCAATATAACAAGTAATATTGTGTCAATTGTCTATTTGTGTTTGAGTTTCATTATTTCCAGAAATATTGCACTATTAATCTTTCAGTGTATAACACTAATTTTAGATGCTGTAGATTTTTAAAGGAAAACTTACATCACCTATCCAGAGGAACCGTCTACTGCGTACTTTCAAACTGCTTGTGATAAATTGAAAAAAAAATAATAACTGTACAGAACTCAGTAATAAAGAAATATTAGTCTTATAGCCAGTAGTTGGAGAACAGTTGCTTTTAAAGAGCCAAGTACATCGCGAAATTCCTAATAAAATATCAAATTATTAAATCGGGGAATGTGATTGCCAATATATTAATAACGCTATTAATTACATATTGACTCCAAAAATTCAAATATTTAACTCTTTTTTTTTTCCATGAGATAAGTAATTTGAAGTAAATGTTTTCCAGCCAGTATTTTGCTAGTGGATATGTTTGCTATTTCATACGCTGAGGGGAGTAATATTATTGTAAATAGTAATATTTTCAACTTTATAAGTAATCTTACAGTTGTTAACAGTTTTTCTCATGAGCTATAGAAGTATATTTGTTCCTGAAGTGAGGTTTACATGGTAGAAGGAAAGGTCTGAAGTAGAGCATCCTGGGGTAGAACGGAACATTTATTAAAAGGCTGAAAAAAGTTAAATATTTGACAGAAACAGGCACAACAAGGTATGAACTCATTGAATATTTGCTGGTACAACAACAGAAACTGCAACAGAAATAAATACTAAACAATGAAAGAAAAACGTTACAAACCTGAAAGATGCTTAATGTCTGTTCCATCTCGGCACTGGGGTGCAATGAATGCAGCTTTCTCTTTACCATAAAACTCAATGTAATTGCTGATAATGTAAGTAATTGTGGCATTTTATGATTACTGCAAGAGTTTTAGAGTTAAAAAATCACTTGTATTGTGGGCAAAATTGACAAACCATGAATATGATATAATTAGCTATATTTATAATTCAGTAGCTATTTTTATTTATTGTATTTGGAACAAATTCCTCGACATAATTACTGTATGGTATATAAAGTGGAGCAACGACCCTAAGCAATTACTTAGACAGCATGAGGCAGATTAGAACTGTAGTCCATTCCGCCCATTCAGCGAGTTTAAGCTAATGAATGACTGGAAATGCCGGGAAAATGTTTATCAAACTACAGCAGAAATTATGTATTTGAGATTAACATCAAGAAAAAAATATATTTCTTACCTTTGCTTTAAGAGAGTCAGACTTTTACGTCAGAATGCACAAATTCCACAAGGAAAGCATGTACATGCAACTGGGTGCACAGGGAGACGTTATATGTCTACTGCAGCTCGAAGGTGAAATCAGTTCCAGAGACCCCAACCCATTTACGAAGAAAATAATTGTAAGGTTCCCTTTCACCCCGGATTCTCCTTTTTATTTCTGAAAAAGATTAACCCTGTCTTTCAGCTATTCAAAAATATAAAGAAAAGAAAAAAAAAATGTTAAAGCAAACGTGCATTGTAAATTTTACATAAAACAATTGTACCAAATATGCTTACATTTATTGGTTCATTAATAGATTTCTTTATTTCTTTTCAAATGCAACTTGCATAAAGGAATTAATTAACGGAAAACATTTCAAATGTAAAGTGTTTATTATCCGGAAAGACGCAGCACGCCACTGCATTGTTAACAGGGACGTGCCGGGCACACGAGTCAGGATTCTTAGCTCCACCCTTTCAGCAAACAGCAACCTCGCTTATCCGTTGTTATTTCTTCAGCCCTCGTTCTGTTTACCTTCATCACTAGCGTTAAGTTATAAGAATATCTGAGAATCCACCCTGCTTCTGGGCGAGGGTTTTCACTAGGGCCATGTGTTGTTCGTGTGTCATCATATAAGAGGAGTAGAAGGGGGGGGGGGGCATAACTCTCCGTGGGAAACTAGCCCAGGTGTTTCCGAAGGAAAGGAAATGCTGATGGAAACAGGGAAGGGGCACAAGAGATTCTCTAAAGGACAAATTTAGGGTAAGGTAATGTGGTCCTTCCGTGTTAAAAACGTTGCGATTCGATGAACCGAGAGAGAGACAGCTTCTGAGCCTTTGTGGTCCTCTTTGCTCCTCTCGTGACCATTCAATTCAAAATCTTAGCTGGACGCTAATCCCTCAGGTCATGTTTTTGTAAAACTGTCTTTCTTGAAAAAATGTTCTTTTTCCTCTTATTCTGCAATAATCAAATACAGTAATTGCACCTACTTCTAATGGTAAATGTTAGTTAACTCATAACATGAGTATGTCATACTAGAAGGACTAAAATTGCTTCATTATACTTTCTCAACAAAAAGTTCACTCTATTAAAAAAATAAATATTATATTTTCTCTTACTTAATGATAGTATTTTTTGCTAGTTTGCGGTGCCTTCTGTAAGTTGGTTACGCATGGACACAAAGCTTCCCTTTTTAGGTTTTTTTAATAGTGTTTAACGCCGTTTTTACTACTGAGGCATCACAGGCGGTGGACACTGATGATACATGAGATGAAATGGTAAATTTGGAAAGGATATTTTTTAAAGGAGGAAGCTTCCAGGCCTAAGTTGAGAGTACCTCCCCGGTATTTGCCATTTATGAGGACTGAGGAAAACCTGGAAAAAACCTCAGTTAGGTAGGACGGTCCTGGCGGGATTGGAACCCCAGAACTACTACTCACGAGTCCGCACCTTAACGATTTCGACCACCTGTGGCGACCCGCCCCCCTTTTAGCTCAGAAATATGCAAGCCCCTTTAACACATCTAAAAAATGTTTAATTTTTGTTAACTAATACACGATTTACCAGCAGACGAAAAAGACCATTTAACTTTCCTCGTATATTGTAGCAAATCTAAGGCAGTAAAATGTGATATACGGTATATCTATGTGCCTTGCTGGTGCTGATAGAAGAAAACTTATCAAAAAGCACACGTAGGGTGTAAGAAGAATTTGATGTATCAAAAAGTATAGTATATCACCATATCACCTAAGAAAAACCATATAGTATTTGTATATATAAATATCATGCATGGATAACAGCAGACTTAACGCAGAATAAACATTTATCACCATTTCGCCTTAGATTCCATGAATAATTCATTCATCATGAGAACTGTGATGAAGCATGAGTATAGAACACACACTCTTGAAATTTCTTTTTAACCTAAGTCAATTTGAGGTTAAATGACGTGTCTCGTGGAAATACAAAGGTATAGTTTACTTTTATTTGGATTTTTTTTGACCATGTACTAATGCATAATTTTATAATTCTTGAGTTTATGCAGTTCTGTCTCAAAGGTAGCTGTAACTACATAGTTAACCAAAAGTGAATCTTGTGCAATGTCACATTGCGAAACTTCATAGCGCTCAAACCTTTAAAAAAATATTCATCGAAAAATTTTAAATGAAAACTAGAAAAATCTTCCAATTAAAAAGCAATCGTCATTGGATAATGGCACTGACTGAAAGATGGTTCAGAACAAAATGATCTAATGTTTATCTGTAATATAATAAATACCGTACAATAACATACTCTAAATCAAATTTTGTTCATAAAAAGATTATTTCAGAAGCAACATACAATTATCATCCGAGTATCCTGTAAGCTAGTGGTGAATTGCTTTCATGTTCACTGGTGCATGGTTTTCTTTGCATTAATAACTGTAAATTGTGGTCGATCATACACACTGATAAGAAATGTACCTATTGCATTTAATAAAGGAACTCTAATTTAAAAATTTGACTCGTTGCAAGTTACTGAAAGAACTCTAGCAATTTTAGTTCTAAATATGAAAAACGTTTCTTTGATGTAGTATTTACCTAACAACCTTATTGATTAATGTTTCCTATCAGCAATTATTCTGTGTTATTTACACTAAGTTATTCTCTATGATTGCAAATTTGTGCAATTACGTTTTGAAGGTGGCCTTCTAATACATTGGAAAGAGATTAAGAACGCAATGAAGATGTTTATGAGGAGCAACACAACGGTCTGCATGACAACGGCAGATTTCTCTTCACGAAATATGTTCACTATTGTAAGATATTTCTTTCGTCGGTCTTTCTTCACATAATCCTGCACTATCCGCTTGCGCTATGTACCTGGAACCTATACGTACTGTTTTATTTAATGTTAATTTAACGTTTGCGCAAACTGTGTATGCCTGAATAGATTACTTTTATGTCTTATTGCTTTTACCTTATACATGTATCATTATAAACAAAATAAGAGCATTTTATTTGTTGCTGGCTTTTCTTTATATGACCTTCATTCCTTTACATTCTAATGTCTCACGTGTTGGTATTTGGGAGCCACCTCTACATTTAAGGATCTATTTTATTTTATTACTATAATACCAGCAACTTCTTAACATGAGATCAGCGCGACACGCCTACACCAGCGCTCCTTCAGGATTGTGTTGGCCGGTTTAGAAAGTGAGAAGAACAAAAGAAACAGGTTTTGAACAGTACAAATGATATTTTTACATTTTTAACATTGAGCATTGAGAGATATTACAAATACAGCAATGCTTTTGCAGTATTTTACTTTATTTTGTCTTATATTTACATCTTATTATTTTTCTTCCTTTTTCTTTTCTACTTAATGTTTGTACCAGATTTTGTTACGAAACAATGTAGGTATTTGTAAGTTAAACTTCATATCAACGTACATCCGACAACATTTACATTATTAAATATATTTATAACATCTGGAAAATTGCTTTAATGTTTTTTTTTTTCAGTTTAACTTTATAAATGCTTTTGCTACTGATAATACTTTGAGAATTTTGCATAAATACCCCGAAACATAACAGTTTTAAGTATCGTAGTCTGCCAACTTTCAGATCAGTCTTTGATCCCCGCTTGGAACATGCTGCCTGGGTAGCAATTTTTCCTAAGTTTTTACTTATGTAAATGTCAGTTAACTTTATGCTTAACGGACTTCGGTTTCATTTTCATAATTTTTTTCCTTCTATTAAATCTACTGGCGGGATGTTAAAACATTTATAATTTTTTTGAGATATTGCAACTTAAAGTTTGATTCTCATTATTTGTCGAATTATTTTTAAGGGCGCCTGATTTAATTTTCTGTACTTTTAGCATTTAAACATAGGATACTGTGTTTTATGCCATAGCAAAGTAATTTAATCATCAAATAGGAAGGCCTATATCCCCTGCGGTTTCGTTTTAAACTATTGTAAGTAGTAATGTATAAACTAAAGTCAATGTCTTTCTTATGTTATCAAACTTAAGATTTACTATTATTCTGTTTCGGTTTAACAAAATTAATTTAGGCTTTCATGATCTTTCGGTTGCTATATAACTGTATATCTGGATACGAACATTATCCTTTATACAGGATGAGCGAAAAGTATGCAGGAAAGAATTCGCTTAGCTGTGGTGTTGCAGGCGTTAACTCCAAAGCTACAAATAAATAAGTTCGTGCATGATCAACAGGACTGAAAGCACATTAACTTTAATTATTTATTCTGCCCAATATAAAGTATGTTTTCATTTATTTCCTTTATTTACCGACGCTCTTTAACTGTTCTGGTCATCAGCGTCTCTTTCAATTAAAGGCGTGAAATAGCCGATACATTTTGCTTAGAGGCCTATTCTTCCAGGCTTGAGGTTCTTTTACGTGCTGTAAATGTACGACATAGGACCCACAGCTTTCCTTCTCTTCCGGAAGAAGGCATACTTAGGATTTTACGCCCGAAAAAATCCTTCGATCCTGGCCGGGATAGAACCCGTGATCTTGGGCTTACGAGGTAAGTATGATTACCACTAGACCACCAGAACGATAGCATTTCTTAAATATATCACAATGCGTTATGCATAAATGATCAAAATGAGCCGCCACTGGGTTACAGCATGATGAGTCGTACGTAGATGAATATCAGTAGCCCTTCGTGCTGGAAATGATGAAACATATCACTTCTTCAAATAATAACAGTACAGTCCATAGCGAATGAAAATGTGTAATTTAATTAATTGCAGTTCAGGTAACATTGTTTTACATTTGATGGCTATGAACACACGCCAAATCCCAATGCATATTCGATTCACATCGATGCTTGTAGCTGCATATTGAAGCTTCTGGCACCAATCTTTTGCCACTTTCAAATAACTTAAGAGCCAAATCTCCTCTCTAGTTGTAAATTCTTTGTACATATTCTTTCCGCACTGAGTAGGAAATAGATTCTACAAGTTAAAATGTCTATAATGTTCAATTTCTGTTTGATCTACCCTTCTTTGGTTGTCCAGCAAGGAATACCTAGTCAAAAGTCGTAAACAATTCCACTGTTAATACAACTATTTTATTTATTTTTTTTGCAAATATCCAGATTTCTATAGAGTACAAAGACATTGAAGCATGATCTTATAGAAATTTAAAAGCCTATATTTGTGATCATATGTTAATTTTTCCAATTAATGTTCTATATATATATTTATTTTCTACGTCACTGATAGGACGTATAAAGTCGCACATAAAGAAACGTATGAAGTTTTGCATCCTGAATAATCAAAACTGGGAATTTGCAATATGTATTGTCTTCGAATGCTATTTTGTCTTGGCTAGAATTTATTTTAAGATCCGAATGTTTTTCCCTCCTTCTGACTCGGCAAATATCAATATCAATCATATTCACAGCCATCGGTTAAATTTTCAAGTAATTTTTAATATCCTCGTATAAAAGTTAATAATATGGATGAAAGTGACTACCATTATCTCACTCTTTGAATAAGCTCTCATTGGAACTTCAGGTACTCCAAGACAAAATTTCGTACTTTACTTTCTACTTGCACAGTTATCTGCTATAAGACACTACTCACAACATCGATATTTCCAAAATCAATTGTTTTTTCTAAAACAGTTGTATCTAAATTTATTTATTCTGAAAGAGCTAAGGCCATTAGGGCTTCTGTTCCACTCTGCCAATCTAATAACAATTTTACTAAATTTTACCGCCTCTTTCAAAATAAACAGTAACAACAACAATCCTCGTACACATATAAATCTCTGTAAAACATGAAAATGGTGTATAAATGTATGTTAATTCCTAAATTAGATTAATTAAATATGAATGTAAGAAGAAAATAATAATAATAATAATAATAATAATAATAATAATAGAACAAATACAACTCACTCACATATAAATTTAGGTAAATCATTAGAGTGGAAATAAATGCACCATTAAAGCATAAAAATTATAAACACTGGTAATACTATAAAGGAGATAGAAAGATTGAATATTGCGATAACAATAATGAAATGAAAAATTCTACAGCAGGGATTACGTTAGAAATAAATGTATATTTGATGAGCTGATTCCTCTTTAATCATTGTAACTTTTACCTACTCTTTCAAAATGTT
Organism: Metallyticus violacea; assembly: GCA_030762175.1. Lineage (NCBI taxonomy): Eukaryota > Metazoa > Arthropoda > Insecta > Mantodea > Metallyticidae > Metallyticus > Metallyticus violacea. The sequence goes on along the minus strand of CM060846.1, from coordinate 211,518,605 downwards.
TTACAGTGTCCGAACTGCAACAAATATTTTTTACAGACTGCACCATTTTATCTAATATGTTGACACTAGTCAAATACCGTCTGTGGTGCTTCGGTAGTAAAAACGGGTGTTAAACACTATTAAAAATAGTGCTTTAAAAACTGTTAAAAGAACTAGACAAATGAAACATGAATTAATATTCAGTTTCCTTTATGCCAAACGTGTTATTTTCCGTTATTATCTACTTTTTTGTTAAATGGTAGTTCTTCGTTGCAGGTCCATAATAAATACAAATCTAACCGGACATTTTCATCTGTGAGCTTGGTTGAGATAGCCGGAATTACAGATCGAGCCCAAGATCTCTCGAATGTAAGCTTCAGGCGTTATTTGAACTTGTTCAGTTGTAGCAACTGTGTTAAAAGCTTCAGGTGCATATTTAACACCACTGGAACTTTCCGATTTTCAAGCGTTCAACTTTCTTCTATTTATTAATGACATGATTTTGTTTTTGTACAAACCCTCACCTACTTCTATGCATTACCATTGCTGATAATCAATAAAATATTTTTGTGATGAATTTTCTCGTTGTTATGCTCAGCGTGGTTTTTTATCCGGAGGACATGGATTCGGTAATCCGCACTCCTGGGTAAGTTTTCGAATGTTTAGAATGGGCCTTATCCTCGCGAAAACAATGGGCAGCTTCTTGATGAAAAGATCGCAAAACTCGTTTTACGAAATGACACGATCTCTGATGTGTGCCGCTGCACTGACCATGCAACTTCTCTTTGGCGCTCCCCGGAGGGACAACCAACTCGGAAGGAGGATGTCTAAAGGGGCTATCGTGCCACAGGATTATTATAGTGGAGTACAAACACTTCCTTGTTTGCAGAGAAACCTTGATTGAAAGATAATTTAAGTGTATTTTTTGTTTTACACTACATGTTTTACTCTTTGGAAATCTGACAAAAAATAATGAAGTACTATTTACAGTTTATACTTTCATGATTAACACTAATAATGGCCATCTTATAGAAATGGTCTTAAAATCAATAAAGTGATATAATAAAAAGCGATAGTAGGTAATCAAAATACACCGTCATATGTGAAAAGTTCAATAAGACAGATCGATTTCTAAGGGCTTCTGCTATCGCTTGATTTTCTGAAGACTTGCTTGTTGAAGTACATAGTAAAGCATTTTATTTATTTCAGAGGCCTCGTAGGTACATAGCCTTCTCCGCTACCCATATATGGTCAGGGCGATATATCTACTAAGCACGGACCAATCTATTGAGACAGTTACACCACGGAGCTATAAAAACACCTGTAACGAACAAGTCAAATTACCAAATTAATGTCGGCTCAGTTATTATGTAGCATATACAGCATTTGATGCAAGTGTTCATATAAAAAGTGCAACGCAAAAGTAATAACTACTAGGTGGGGCTTTAATCCTTGTACTTTTTTTAATCAGGTTAGTACTCCATATGTTCTGCTCTGCTCCAGGTCTATAAAATGATTATGAACCTTCGCTGGAATACATTCATTTGGAAAGGAAATAAATAGTTAGTTTAATTAATTAAATGTGTCATCGAAACTATCACTTAATTTAAAGTATGTACACTATATACGCATTTTGGATACAATGTTGTTCTTATTCCTTGTTTTATAAAACGTGTACACACTCGCGATTATTCCTGGAATTGTATGTTTCATTGGCTGTAAGTACATAGCAGTCTATAAACATCGGTCCTGTTCCTTGTACTGTTATCATGCACACAAGTGTAGCAAGGTGGCATTGCTAGGTAAATCTGCTGTATGTTGGTGATATTTAAAGTGATTACAGGATTGCTATGGTTCCAAGGGTGGAACCATCACTTGGAAAAATTGCTGCGATTGTAGCATCGAAGAAGGTCGATTTATCGATTTGTCAAATTGCTAAAGAACTGTGTTTAACGCCTAGACACCACGGGCCACCGCGACACAGGACACTGATGATACATCAGATGAAATGATAAATTGAGAAAGGAGTATTTTTACAAGGAAGGAATCGTTCCAGGCCTATGTTTAGGGTACCTTCCCAGCATATTTGAGGACTGAGGAAAACCTGGAAAAATCCTCAGTCAGGGAGGACTGTCCTGATGGGAATGGAATCCGAGACCTCTCGCTCACGAGTCCGCGCCTTAACGACCCCGGCCACCCATGGCGACGAATTGCTAAAGAATGTCACTATGGCAATGAACCCTGGCCCACGACACAAATTCTGGTAGCAACCAAAATTGTCTACGATCAGGATAACCTAGTAAAAGTATAAAATGTAATGATAAATTCATTAAAAGTGCTAATAAAAGGTATAGATTTAAAAACCTACGCTACAAAAATGTGCAACATTAAAAATGAGACTTTGATCAGCTGAACTGAAGGGACTTAAGGCAGTAACAAAACCACCACTAAAACCTATAACAGAATGAAGAGACTCGAATGGACTAGACAACATCGACACGGGATACCTCCTGATTAGTCAAGGCACTTTTCCCAGATGAATCCAAATATGAGCAGGGGTAAAATATCAGTTCTCCAATGAAAAGCAGAGCCGGGTGTCTGATAACTGTTAAACGTGGTAGGGGCCTAATTATGGTTTGAGGATTTTTTTCAACAAAGTTAAGAAGAGAGTGAAAATTTAAGGAAAGTTGGATCAGAAACAAAAACCATAAAATTTTTCATTGTCATCCAATACCATCTGGGTGCATTTAGCAGGGAAAGAGTTTACCTTTCAAACAGATAATAATTCCAAACACCAATTTATATACTGCATGGGATATATGCATTTGAAGAAAAGCAGAGGTACCTCAAAGTCTGGGCTACAACTGCATAGGATTGTTATGGGACAAGGTGGATAGAGGTACCCAGGAAATGCATATAAAAAGCTTAGACCATCTCTGGGAAGTTATTCAACAAGTATGGAAGAACATCTCCAAGGACTTACAAACCACACGTTTATAGTATACCAGGCGGTTATTATAATCAAGATGGATCCCTTGTTAAAATAAAACTTTAATTTTGTTCCTTGTAATAAAAACATTTTGTCTTTATCATGGAATATTAACATTATAAACTTAGTTCTGTATTGATTTATTCGTTATTTTTATTTATCTTAGAAATATCGGGAAACTATGTGGTGTTTTGATATAAATAAGCGGTAGTGTATGTGTCTGTGTAAATATTAAAGCGTGAAAAGGCAATATTTCTATATATTAGCTTAAAACTAATTCGTTTTCCTCTTTTCTGTTTTAGTTTGTTTACTTTTATTTGGACTATTTATGAAAAATTTAAGTAGCACTGAACCCATAAAAGAAATTTTAACTCTGGACAAGTTGGCTCTATAATACAATATACCCAAAGCCGTCAAAATTGTTTGTTGTGTAATGCTTGTATTTACATTTATTATAAGTTAAATGCAATTTATGTAAGGTTTAGTTCCTTTTTTGTTTACAATGTTCTATAAAAGGAGGAAAAAATATTGATCTAATAATATCGTACGATTTGTAATGCGCAAGGCAAGAAACTTGGAGCAATATTTATTGGGTATATCACAGTGACAAGTGTTAAGTTTATGATATGAATAATAATGCATTGAGATATTTATAAAATTCTGGTTGGAACAATGAGCTGCTGAGGTTATTAAATTTATAGTGTGCTGTGACGTAATATGCAGGCACGAGTTTGTCCTTCTACGTGACAAGATGACCTTAACAGAGTTTTTTCCTTTCTTTTTGGTGAATTGCATACTTCCTGTATTCATATGATTGCCTAAGGAATGTAAACATTTCTTTCTTGTTTTTCCTTGAAGACCGATGTAATTATTAAGTTGCTCAGGTTACCGGCATGCATTCAAGTCTGGGCGCCCACCTTGACAAACGTAGCGGGGTCACGCTGGCTATATGCTGGTAGATAGCAAGATGGGGGTTCCGTGTTCGTAAGTCGTTTGAACCTAAGACGTGTAACGGTGTACTGCTTGCCACATTCCTTCAGTAAAAGTGGCGAACTATGTCCATGAGGGTGGGTGTTGCCCCAGGGGGGTGTCCCTGCAAGTCAATAACCTCTTCAAGGTATTTTAGAAATGAATATTAATGCTGGGGGTAGTCACTTGTTTTGTTATCATATAAACAACTTGCCAGGGAAACACCACAATAAACCTCCATAGGTAAATGAAAGACAATAAGGGCCTACCTCTTATAACACGTGCTTTTCTGATGTGGTTATATGTGAAAATTTCAAGAAATGAATTAGCTCCAAACTTCAGAAAGCAGCTGGCTTCAGTCAAAAGGGACCTCCATTACACTGTTCGGATTTAACTTTCTGCTAAGGTAGAATTTATTTTCTATAATACCGAATGTTTAGTGTAAAGTGTAAAAAAATTCAAAATAAAATCTCAAAAGTCCTAGATAAGTCTTCTCCTACTGTATACGAAATGAAACTACAAATCGGCTTTCTATATTGCTGGGCACAAAAAAATTCAAGACGTATATGTTTGAAATGCTTAAACTGTACTTATTTATTCATGTTCTGATGGAAACTCCGTATGAAAAATTGCCTGCCTCTTGTACCGATGTATCACTCAAAAATATACCTTTGTGATTGCATCAATAACTTAGAATAATATAGAAAAACATAGAAAAAATGCAAGTTCTATACAAGGAGTTATACATTAGACTGGAAGGTACTGAATATTACCTTACTACGAGAAAAAGTGTAACTATATAGAACACTCATAAACAAAATCATACATAAAGAATGAGGCGTTTGTGTATTGTTTATTAAACGTTCTGCACGCCAAAATTATCTTAAAATAATAAAGGGAAGTCGCTTCGCACCAAACTTAGTGATGTTCTTGCTGTTAGCGGAAATATTTGTTGGCAAATTCCTCCAGCGGGGTCATTGGCACGCTGGTCAAAGGGTATTGTGTGTGAAAGGCAAGCGTTTTCAGGGTATTACCATCATAACTGCAATTGCTAGCACTCAAATGGGGCGCGAATCCTATTCTCTACCATTTTCCCGGAGAATGAATGAATGATTTATTTATGGACGCTCTTTAACAGCTCAGGTCATCAGCGTCCCATTCAACTCGGGGCGTGAAACGGCCGACAAATTTTGCTCAGAGGCCTCTCTTTCAGGCTTGAGGTTCTTTTTCGCGCCGTAAATGTACGACACGGGACCCACGGCCTTACTTCCCTTCTGAAGGAAGCCATACTTAGGATTTTTACGCCCTGAAAAAGGTCCTGGCCGGGTTCGAACCCGCGATCTTGGGTTTAGGAGGCAAGTCTCGGAGAATGAGAAAAAATGAAAATTTGTTGTACGATGGTAAGACCAAGACAAATGATGAGGAAAAAAAACAACAAATTATGTCTCTTATCCTTTGTGAAGAGTTTTATTTGCTGATTAATTTCTGCATTCTTTTGTTATTGTTATTATTAAGATGCATGTTTATGATATTAAAATATAAGCATATCTTATGCAGTTTCCGGCATATCTAAAAAGAGTTTCAATCAACAACAAATTATGTCTCTTATCCTTTGTGAAGAGTTTTATTTGCTGATTAATTTCTGCATTCTTTTGTTATTGTTATTATTAAGATGCATGTTTATGATATTAAAATATAAGCATATCTTATGCAGTTTCCGGCATATCTAAAAAGAGTTTCAATCATTCATTACTTTGAGTCCAGTGCTTTAGATATAGAAATAAATAACAGGAAAAATGTGAAAAGTTATTACAAAGATGCAATGGGGTGTACTGCTTTTTTCTCAACATTGTGTACTCTTTTAAAATTATTTGAACTTACTATGTAATTTTTAAATATGTGTATTCATTGTGAATGCTTATTTTTAACTGAAAGCATAAGTATGTACGTCATTAGCTCACGGCTTAGGTCATTAGATTTGTTCCGTCTCCATAGCAGGTAACAATTATTTGAAACGAACATTCAGTTGTCCAGAACCTATTTTTCCTTTGGGTTTATATGTATCTAATGGTTGTATTATGGGTGTTGAGTCTACCCTAAGCATATGTGCATATCATATTCGGGTATACTTTTCTTACACGGAGTTCTTCCCGGTTGTCTGTAGTTCTCTTGGTTCTCTTCTCATGTCCTATTCTGTTATGGAACTCTTAGCTATAAATTAGCACTGGTACAGCTATGACTGTGTAAAACCGCAGTATGGTTTACTTTCTTACTTTTTATGAGAAATTATTTTAACTGTTCTATCAGTTGCAAGATTTTTTTCTACTTTTCAGTCCATATCACTAGTATCTCATAGGATATAATACACACGAGATAAATAAAACATTTTACTTTTTCTATTAGTTGTTCATTCATTATTATTTCTGTTCTTAAGAGCATGGTTTTTTTTAACCCTATTACATTTGCTTTCAAATTGAGATTTGTAAATTAAATTCCTTTTCAATAACATCTAAATTAAAGAGCTGGGCTGCGGAATGTTAGGGTGATTTGCTCATCGGTAAATAATGGTGTATTAAGACTCGCGTTATTTTGTTCATAACTTTTTTTTTTTTTTTCAAATGTCCATGTCGGATTCTGGTAATTTTGTTCTACATTCGGTTAACTCTATCGAATGCTTTTTATAGCTCGCAAAACATACATAAATTGATACATTATATTCATGGCCAGTTCTGTCAACATAAATATGGTAAATAGTCTAAAGCCTTCATGTCCTTCTAAAATATGCCTTCTATATCTTGTCAATCTGTTTATATTACGATATCCAGAAAGTAAGTCCCAATCGCGCCTAGAGATGGCACCGCTAGTCGGATAGGAATGCGCATGCGCAGGAATAGAGAGGAAGTATGTGGGAATAATGCAGTAAAATTTCAGCCTTGTGACGGTCGTGGTTACCGCGCTGTGCTAGGAGAAAATGGCTGCTCTGATATTGTCTCCCGCCAACTGCGAAGTTCGTGCAGTCATCCGAGTTTTGCACGCTCAAAAGCAAAGTCCAGCAGAGATCCATCGCCAATTGTGTCAAGCTTCCGGGAGACAATTTCGTGCACAAGGCAGCGAGACATTCTGGGGAATTGACAAGAGAGTTCTGAAATTGTGAAGCGCCGGTTCTGCTCAACTACTTGCCGCACACTTTCCAACACTTCTGCCGTCACCAGGGACGGTCGGCCACTACGGTCATAGTCGTGAATATTGGTTCGTCCTTCAGTGAACTACCTGCACCATCGTCTTACCATAATGTCGTTCCATACACTTGACACAATTGGCGATGGATCACTGCTGGACTTTGCTTTTGAGCGAGCAAACCTCGGATGACTGCACAAACCTCGTAGTTGGCGGGAGACAATATCAGAGCAGCCATTTTCTCCTAGCACAGCGCGGTAACCACGGCCGTCACGAGGCTGAAACTTTACTGCATTATTCCCACATACTTCCTCTCTACTCCTGCGCATGCGCATTCCTATCCGACAAGTGGTTCCATCTCCAGGCGCGATTGGGACTTACTTTCTGGATGGCCCTTCACAGAATGTGGCTCGTGGTCGAGTAGTTCGACTTTTCTCCTACCGAGGTGACCCGGTTTAGGTCCCAGCGGCCGAAGTGCATTTGTGGAAGCCTGCCGGGGCAGGTTTTCTCCGGGTACTCTGGTTTACCCTGCTACTCTTTCCGTCGTTAATCTCGTCCCTATTTTCATCTTCCGCCTGCGTACAGAACTCCAATGCTCTGTCTAGGCAAGGGAAATGGCATTAAAACATGCACAAACACATATATTTCCCCGATGGTTAATTATGAAAATACGTTGCCTTATTATCATAGCCACTATGCCAAAATGTTGAAATACTGCGTGTCCCAAAGGACTCTGGAAGGAATGTCACTAAATAATATAAATTTTTTTTTTTTACTATTTTTTGACTAGCCCAGAACAACTTTGAAGATTGTGCATCACAGTTTCTGGCACACGTAAAAATATGCAATTTGTACGGTATTGAATATATGAATTTGCTCTCACATAAGGAAAATATTTCAATCGCCAAAACGCTCTAGGACACTATAATAATAGGTTAGTGTGTTACAGATCGCCTTGTTGTCAATTGCAAACCAAAACAATATTTTCGATTAGCAATTGAGCAATTGTTATTTAATGAACAATGACAGTGCTTAATATACTCTAATTTTCTCAAAATCAAACGTATTTATTGTATAAATAACGCTTAAGCTAGGCGCATTACACTTTATGCATGAAATAACAGTAATATAAACAGTTTGCATTTAGTAAATTGCAATAGTAGCTTTTCTCGTAACAGGATTACTACATAAGAAAAGTATAATGCAGGAACAAGAAAATGAACTATCCCAAGAGATGCATCAATATGCTTCCATTAAAGATGGGCTAATACAAAGATTTATATTATTTAGCACATAATTTTAGTGATTAAAGTTAACAGGAAAAAAATTCAAAATACTCGGACACGTCTAGTCTTAAATTATAGAATACTTTTTAAACGAAACCCTTTTAACCATAATTTTGAAATTATAACGTACCGAATAACATTTGTGTTTCGATGTCCTCGTTTATTTCCTATCACATGAAACAGTATATTCTTGAATATTCAAAGATCTCATTTCTGTAACAGAATCTTGCGTTTCTTTGAATTTCTTCATGCTATAAAATGTTACTTACTATACACTCCCGTAAAATAAACGACTTTTTGCTCATTTCCTCTTCCCAATTGTATGAAAAAGACAACGGGATGGCACTTGGGAATGTCACAGAACAAAACAGTGGCCAGACGCTTTGTCTTCATAAAATGAATACTTGCAGTAGGATTTTACCTATTTGCGCTTTCTTCTTCTTCTTCTTCTTCTTCTTCCTCTTCTTACTTTTGATTGAAATGTTGCGTCACTTACGACACAACCTGTATATATTGAATATAAAGTTTCTAAGCCTGGTTTCTCATAGTCCCACGGGCCTCGGGCTTAACGCTACGACCGCTGCGTTTTCTACCTCTATCACATGATGTCAATGGTAGAGTGCAGTACTGAAGGGCGGTATGTGATCAGCACACCACATCCCGCCGGACGCTATATCGCGGCTTACTAGATCGGAGATCGCCACCTCTCCTTCAGGTAGCTTCCCAGTTGTCCTCACGAGGCTGAGTGGACCCCGTTCCAGATCTCCCTAACTTAGAAAAATTATAAAGCAGGGACCGGGAATCAAACCCCGAGCCTCCCGGCTGCTAGTCAGCAACGCTAACCGCTAGACCAAGGAGGTGGTCAAAGTTTAAATTGTTAATTCGTGCCCCAATAACATTTATAGCAATCACAAAGAAAAAAAAAAAAAAACAAGCCCAGTGAGTATGTAAAACTAAATAAAGAACTAGGAAGCTCTTTATTAGGAGACAATAAGCATGAATAAAAACACAGAACAAAATAAAGCATTTCGAGTCTATATGCTTTTATATACATCGGAAATATTAGTAGACAAACTAAGAAGAGAATTCTTCAAATATTTATAGAAAGAATATTAACTTATGGCACTGAAGCCTGGACGTTAGAAAGGAAGAAAAATACAAAACACACAATAGAGAGGGGTGGAATTCGAGAATATCTAAGAGGAGGAACGAAGAGGTGACACAGTTAATGGAAATGGAAGAACCCAAGAGGATTGAAAGGCGAGCTCTACAGGGAAACCAGCACATCAGCAGAATTACTGAGGAGACATGACCGAAGACTTTTCTTGAATGGTCGCCTTCTGGAAGGAGGAAGCGTGGACAGCCGAGAGCAGCATGGAAATCTTGTGTACCCCAAATGATGAAGCGATGTAATCTGTAGGAAGGAGACTGGCAAAATCGTGACTGGGAATACAGGGTAGCTGCTGACGAGTGGAAAAACCTTTAAAAGTAAAAAGTAAGTCATTTCAGATGTTTACCTGTGCATGGAATCCGGGCAATTCTTGAGCAAGAAGAGGAGGAGGAGGAGGAGGAAGAAGAAGAAGAAGAAGAAGAAGAAGAAGAAGACGCAACACATATTTATTGAGCTCCCTCAAGCAAATGTGGGGTCGGATGAAGATTCTGGTGGAAGATGGAGGTGGAAAGTTAGATAAACTTGGATCGAGGCAACTTTAAAACAGGTGCATATGAGGTTTCGCCAAGCAAAGAGAGGCAAAGTGGTAAAAGAATAAATGAAGAAACTGGAAAAAATGTTTTCAGAGGAAAGTGAGAGGCTACAAATTTCAAAAATTGTAATCAAAAATTGGAAAATGCAGGACCTGCAAAGTACTACCTTATATTTCCTGATAGTAATGACTGTAAATATTGAAACGTATCTCCTGCTCATTTCTTTGAATTATTTTAAAAAGATGAAATAATTCAATTTCTCCTTGTTCAAAATAACAAATGAATTGTTTAAGAGCTTTCCAGATCCCAATATAACATATGAAGAAATTGGAGGTTTTCTACGGATTTTATTCCTATCAGGTTATGTGATATTGGTTAATGTGTATAATATCCCTAAATATTTCCTAGAAAGTGAAAACGGTTGCCTAAACATACCATAAATGACCTTTATTGCATTATTTTGTTCACTTTTATATACTTTAATTCAAATGTATGTTCTGCCTAGCATGACACATGCCGCACGCTCTCTTGTTTATACTATGCATTATTAAACGTTTTTAGATAGCAATGGGAAAATTAATTTAGGCAGAAATAAGTTAATAATAGTTATTTTCTACTTTAGTTTGCTTAAAACCTGGGGTCGTCTTAGGTTATTATTTAACCTACCGATACAGATGTAACATCCGTTAAAATTATTTTATAGTTTTTTCAAACTGGAATTTAGAACAGTATGACCTTATACCCATAAAATGTGCTTAAGTAGCATTTATTTACATATCTTAGTTCTCTAACGTATTGCAAGATACTAATACGCAAAGTTTATTAGTTTTCTGAATCAGATGACTTAACTGCATTTTGATCTCTATAATAAGTAAGCGAAATAAAACAAAGTATGTACATTTCCGTGTAGCTTCTCTACAAACCGGTTGTTCGCTTGCTCACTGTTAAGAGCATTTTGTTGCCGCCGATCTGAGGGCTTGTGGTTGACAGATAGGCTCCTTCGCTGCTAATCTCATCATCTCCATCGACCGAGACGAAGTGTAAAAAAACTGTAAAAGCAGCCAGAGAAATGCGGATGGTTTCAGTTGTATCAACTCCAAAAGGATCACAAATCAAAAAATAATATTAAATAACTGGAAAAATTCTAAGTTCATGGTCTAAGGAGCGTTAAGTGTTGATGAAAAATTGCTTAATATAAATATGAATATGAGACATTCAATAGATAAATTTCATCAATCTGGCAAAAAGTAAACTTAATGGTATTATACATACTCTTGTTTAAATTATTCCGATCTGGAGACGTGAGCCTTTGAAAAAATATAATAAATAAAAGTTTCTTTTTTTTTTTATGGAAAATCGGATTCAATGAAGTTGGCAATGAGATAAAGGCTTTTTTTTTTTCTACAACTTGTCGCAAAGATTTTCTAGCCCAACGAGATTCTGCCCGTTTGTACCTTGTAAGCTGACTCAAGAATGGGTCAAAGCAGCCCTACCAGCTCCATTCCTTAGACCTTCACATATTTTCTAAACCTAAACTCGTCGCTTTTAGTTAAAGCAGAGTCCTGAGTCTCAATTATTTTCAGAACAATTCGAGAAGTTAGCTTGCAGTTGGGACAATTATGTAACATAGTAGATATACAGAGTGCAGAAAAAATGTAAGAATTTAAGAGTAAAACAAGGGTTTGACACTAAGAATTTTGATAATGGGGACGAATGCCTCAGACGCTTCAATATGGAGTTATATGTATCAATGTGATAAAGTTGCAATGTGACGAGTATTCATAGCCAGTGAAATATACACCAATGTCATGAGCAGACTGCATCTAAATCTAATTACAAGTGCAGCAGTGGAAACAGTAAGGCGTTCTGAGAACTACAATAGATAAATTTGATAAACGGTTATTGTACTTGAACTGCAAATTTTTAATAGATTTAATAATGCCCGTTCTAACTACTGAGGCATCACAGGCGGGAGAGGTGAAAATGAAAGCGTCAGTTAAATATAGATATGGTCCATACCAAAGGCCAAATGAATAGAGACATAGTAGTTGAGCTGATGCCAAAAAGAACAAAAAGAACAAAAAAAAAAAAAAAACTCCGGAGCAATGTAAGCCTAGACATCCATAGGCGAAACGTAGCAAAGATGATGCCAAATAACCAGAGGTTTCAGAAGTGTTTCAGATGTTTAGTTTTCGAACGAGAGACACAGCACAAATACTTGATGAATATGAAGTATTTGGCGAGATGGTAGCTCACAAGATCCGGAAACTGAAGAATGAATATGCGAGAAGTACAATGTAAAGTCGAATAAATAAACTTACTGTATGAGGCTCAACAGGGGTACTGTGAATTCCCACAGAACTCCGGTCCTTCGCGCCATTACTTTGACATAACAGAAATCATACATCTGCGACTACATTGGTGCATAGGTTATGTGAACGCTCAACAAGTACGGTGTGCGAAACCGGTGGCAGCATTAGGCCATGCAAACTGCGGAGTGACTGAGAAACAAGCGTAAAAGACTTTCTTTTGTAAAGAACATAAAACAAAATGTTACTTTTCCCTCTGGCGTATACATTTTAGTAATAAAATACAAATATACTCTTTCAGTAGGTAAGATGAATGAAGTTCAGATTGTTTTGAGTTAAATGAAATACTTTGTTTTCCAGGTACAGTATAAAGGCAATGTTTTCATTTGTCTTTTTTTTTTTCTTTAGTAAATTTTTAATGAAATGAAACATTATCAGATAAGTTATGAAGAATTAAGTGTTTGTAGTCATTCATAACCTTGTATATATCTTTGCCGTCACTTGCATTTGTACTGGAATTCATTGGACTTTCGCATAGACCAGTGCATAGTTCAAACACAATTTTTGATATGGAAGAAATGGATACTCCAGATAAATACATTACACTCTGATAGCAGTCTGCAGTAGCAAACCGCTATGGGTGGCTGAGGTCGTTAAGGCGCGGACTCGTGTGCGGGAGGTCTGAGGTTCCAATCCTGCCAGGACCTCCTCTCTTACTGAGTTTTTTTCCAGGTTTCCCTCAGTCCTCGTAAATGGCAAATACCGGGGAGGTACTCTAAACTTAGGTCTGGAACGTTTCCTTCCTTAAAAAATATCCTTTCCCAATTTACCATTGCATCTCATGTACCATCAGTGCTCACTGCCTGTGGTGCCTCAGTAGTAAAAACGGGTGTTAAACACCATTAAAAAAATGCAGTAGCAATTTATGTCAGAGTTATTGCTAAACGATCCATAACAGAAATAGTTTATCTATAATTAGTATTCTGCATGCACATCATAGGGCCAATTAGATTGATTAGGTTTTAAAGTCACCACTGCCACAATGTCGAAATTATGAAATAATGATTGCAGTTCTCCACGCAATTCAATACCATCCCTTTTACCGCATTCAACATTTTTGTTGCGTCATTTTCACGTCAAAAGCATGTCTTCCTATATGTCTGCTTTTCTTCTTGTAGTTTGTATAGAATGCAGCGTTTTTTTTTTTTGTTGTTTTTTTTATTTGATTCATTTACGGCGCACTTTAACATCTTATGTTATTAGCGTCTTATTCAATTCAGGACGTGAAACGGCCGACAAATTTTGCTCAGAGGCCTCTTCTTTCAGGCTTGAGGTTCTTTATCGTGCCGCAAATGTACGACACGGGACCCACGGCTTTACTTCCCTTCCGAAGGAAGCCATACTTAGGATTTTTACACCCGAAAAAATCCATCGATCCTGACCGGGATTGAACTCGCGATCTTGGGTTTAGAAGGCAAGTATGGTTACCACTTAACCACCAGGACCGACAAAATGCAGCGTAAACCACCTACATGCAAGAATAAACAAATCATCCTCAGTGAAATTTTCGTTCCACAACGTGCCTCTCTAGTGATAGCAACTGAAAACCACTAGAGCGAAATCTGTTCGGTAGTTGAAATATATTTTCTTATTGTTTCCGTTTTGTTTTGGTGTGTGGATGTCTCCATAATTCGGAAACAAAACAGTAACTCGATTATTCCATTTGGTGGAAAACCGCCTTAACGGAGGAGTGTAGTTGGAAAAAAAACTGAAATATTTGCAGATTTACAATATAAGTTTTGTCTAACGCATTAGGCCATATTTAAAATTCTAGCTGAAATCATTTGTTTTTAGTTTTTAATAATATTTTTTTCGAAATCCCCATGGCAAACTCTAAGAGAATAATGATTGTTGCTTTTATGTTTATTAACATACATCAGTGTAAGGTGCCCTTTCAGCCTGTGTTCTTGTTCTTCTTTAGAAAAGTTAAGTCATTTATAAATATTTTACTCTTTTTGGTCCACTGTATAATATATTTATATGTGTATCCTTTATCTGACCCTTCCCTCCCGCAATGAGCCCATCGTGGGCATATGTGCAATGAGCCCCTCCAGCATCCTCGAGTGAGCAAATCCTCCTCTGTGGACCATCCTATCTATCCTATTATTTACACAAATATAAGTAACGTTCACATTTGAGATATTTATGACAGTATAATGAAGTTTAGCAAACTATTAAACAGTATTTTTTATTTATTTAGTCTGCTTACAAACGCTCTTTAACATCTCAGGTCATCAGCCTCCCATTCAATTCAGGGCGTGAAACGGTCGGTAAATTTTGCTCATGGGTCTCTTCTTTAACGCTCGAGGTTCCTTTATGTGCCGTGAATATAAGATACGGAACTCACCCTTTACTTCCCTTTCGAAGGAAGTCATACTTCGCATTTTTACGCCCGAAAAAAGCCATGAACCCTGGCCGGGATTGAACCCACGATCTTGGGTCTATGAGTCAAGTACGGTTACCACTAGAACATCAGGATCAACGACTACAATTGTACGAGTCACAGCAGTGAATTTGCAGCTACAAAAAATATAATAGAATAAATATTGTATTAACCAAATATTAGATCAAGATTTCTTTATATTTTAATATAAATCACATTTTGGAGCATCAAATTAACTAATGACCGGCTGAACGATGGAGGATTACAACAGCTGATAAACCATCGCTCAAGGCCAGCCGGGCTACACGAATCAGGGCGGACGGGTGCGGCTGCTACGTGAGTCTTGAATTTAGCGCCATTCAATGTCGCTTGAACAGCGAAAGAAGCAACACGTGTTCTAATCCTATAGTAAAGTCTCCTACTACTGGTAAATGCTAGGTCTAATTATTCTTTTCCATATGGAGTGTTTAATTATGCCTCGTATCTCCTTACTGAGTCCACTCGTGCAGTCAAGAGATTATTTGAAGAGACATTCTGAAATGGTTTAGTTCCAAACCGTATTGCGATTAATAAATTAGTTGTACCTACGTATTTTGGAAGAACTGAAACGCAACATTCGTCAAGAGATCGCTTTAATTTCTCAACGAGAACGAAGAAGGATAATGGATGGTTCCATAAATATGTAACAGAAATGTCCATGAGCGATTGCTTATCAGCGGATGCAGTCCCCTTCACCACGTCAGTCATCAGATAATTAGATGACCAGTTAAGTTTTCATCCGAAGTTTTAAACACCGATGCCTAATACCATGTAATTATTTAATGTATAAGTATTATCTCGAAAGTATAACATTTATTCTTAAGAAAATGTACTTAGACTGTAAAGCAGAAAACGAACGCAATCATGTGTTTAGTTGAACACATTGCAGCATTTGTTCATTGTTGCAGTTCTTGGAAAGACTTGGTCGCTTTTTTAGCGTGAGTTATCTCAATCCTAGCATGGACGAATTTGCCACGCTTTTATTTTCAAAATACCTCCGACTTGCTTCAAACTCTGCCAATATTTTCAGATGTATATTTGTTCAAGGTATCGTTATGAAAATGATAATTTCAGCTGCTGATTTCTATTGCTAGCTCAAGGCTGTTTCAGAGCTAAATTCTTAACATTTTTTTTTTTTATATACACAGAAATTCAAGTTGTTTTTACCATTCGTCTTTATGAAATGCATTGCATTTTAGCTGTGTTCAATTTTAACATATTTTTCTCTAAGAAACGTAGATTAACAAAATAGATTTGCTTTATTACCATTTTAATTTAAACTTAGCTAAGGAAACAGTTCATTGAAGAAACAAAGTAAGCTCAAAAACCTGAAAATGAAAGTTAGTGGGAGCAGCTAACAATACGTCAAAAATGACTATCTGTCCATGAAACTGACATGCAAAGCAGAACATTAACTATCTAGTTCTTAAAGAAATCTTCGTAGTATTAGTAATTCAAACTTAAATGCAGTTATTGGAGTTTATGGAGGTACACGTACTGCAATTGCTGTTAACAACTTTTCAAATCTTTAACAGCTTGCCGTAAATTTGGCGCTGACTGATCAACAGTGGCAACCTTCATAATAACTGCTTAGTGGCTATCCTACGCACCTTGAAGTGTCCTCACCGGAATGCTTGCGTAGGAATCTCGTGTTTTAAGAGGTTCCTTAAGGGACAGTCATGTACAACAGGTTTTGCACGGAGGTATAAACAGTAAACTTTAGTGTCAATGTAAACTACACTGTGTACATATAATAATATTAATTATTGGCATGTGTACACATTTCCATTTTAATATGAATGGAATACTTTTCAGTATCTGCTAGTATGGAAATGATAATATAATTTATGTGAAAGCTAAAAAGGAAGAGAGATACACATATATCCCTGAATATATGTGTAAATACCCGAGAGAGTATCTTAAAGTGGCGAAATGAAAATGGAATATTAAAAGAAAGACTAGTAAGAGAAACAACACAATAAACTTAAATTTGACACACTTATTTAAAAATGTTGAGAGAATAGAAAAACTGCAAATGACATTAAATTTCTTAACGATTTGTTTTGCTCATTCCTATATAAGTATTAAAAATGGCTGAATGTTGCAGACATAGCAAGTATGCTGCTTTTTAAAATAATAAATTCCTTGCTAGTTACCCGTATCGATTTCATTAAAAGTTGCCAACATTAAAAGCCGTTTAATACATTTTAATCATTACTCATTACAACTTTGAAAGTTTTGTCTAAATGCAGTGTTATAAAGATTTTGATTTATTTTACGTCATATAATTATGCCTAATCTTAATATAAATATTGCTTACTTGAGTAATTTTTTACAATATTATCTAGCTCACAGATTTAAAATATAAAAGAATAATAAAAAATTAAAAGCATCAATAAATAGTAACATCATACCTAACTTTGTATTTTTATACAAAACACGTTTCAAGAGTCATTGCTCTCATCATCATCTGTAGCCCAAATAGCTTTGTTGGTACTCTATCTGGAGATATTTGGTGATTGCAATAAAATTTTTGTTCATTTGGTTCATATGGACGCTCTTTACATCGCAGGTCATCAGCGTCCCATTCAATTCAGGGCGTGAAACGGCCGACAAATTTTGCTCAGAGGCCTCTTCTTTCAGGTTTGCGGTTCTTTTAAATGCCTTAAATCTACGACATGGGACCCACGGCTTTACTTCCCTTCCGAAGAAAATCATACTTAGAATTATTACGCTCGGAAAAATGCACCCAGGATTGAACCCGAGATCTTGGGTTTAGAGGGCAAGTATGGTTACCACTTCACCACCAAGACCGACGGTTGCAATAAAATTGACAGTTTTCCTTTGGAGGTATATCAGAATTCATTGCTTGATCTTTATTTTTTAGGATAAAAATTCTTTACCAAACTGCTAACTCCGTTGGATTCTTTACTGCTTTCAGAAATATGGCTTATCTGGTGTGTTTGTGATTTCTTGTCCAAAAATGTGCAGTAACTGCCGAATCATGCCACTGTTTACAATTAGTGTTTTAAAAATGGTCTTTTTATTTAGTTTCTGAATTCCTTTTGTTCTGTCTATATAAATTTGCTCGTCCTATACTTGTTACAATGGTCCTTAATTTATTGTGTACTATTGGATTGTAAGTAAATTTAATGGCCGTTTTGTCCTCTTTTATAATGAGAAGATTGCTGATTTCTTTGATGATTGCTTATTAATCTTCTTATGCGCGATCAAAACGTTTCTGTGTGAGTCTAATGATGCATTGGTATCCTGTTTCATCATAAATTTCTTCTTTCTGAGTGGGATGTTGAACAGTTAAGAGATTTATTGTTTCGTTTTGGTAAGGTCTGGGATTAACGTTGTTGTACTTAATATAATTGTTTATATGTGGGTGGATAGCTTTTCTGTAATACTAATAGAAATGTTATTCTCCTTTCTAAGGTTATTCAGCCCCAAAAATCAGACCATAATTCTCAAATTCTAGCGTGAATTTAATGTTTTGATCTGATAAGTTGATCCCTTTAACCAATCATCAGTTTGTTTATTAGGTATTATTGCAAAAATGTCATTCACACATTGAAACCAATTTTTAAAAATGACTGAAAAGTATTTAGTAATGCATTTTATGGCAATCATAAACAAATTTGCCAACAATTAGTCATTGCCAAACCCCAATTATGTTGGTAAATCTTCCCATTGTAATTCTGATCTATGCAATGTCTTGTTAATTTTGTACAGTCATCAATTTTCACTTTAGATAAATTAGTAGATTGAAGCCATTTTTTAAAAAGACGAGTAACCTCTGGACTGGTGTGCTGGTGAATACAGAATATAATTACTCGAAGAAGTACACAGTGATTGCTCTGCTTTTATGACTTTTTCTATTTATGATTTATGTTAATGGTTCACATAACTTTATGTCAAATAAAGTGTCTTTAGTGCTGACTAAATACATCATTGATTACAAATGTTAAAAATATGGGCTTTTGGAAGCTTTAATAGAGAAGCTATCAACAAAGTTTTTGTCTTGCTCAGAGCATTTGATTTTATTACATGTATGCCATAATAAAACTGAAAAAATGCATTTAAGTCTCAAAAATAAAACACTATAATAAACCTATGTTCATTCTATAGATTATATATAATATGCTATGAAATGAAATGGAATTCCTATATAATCATCTTCCATGTCCGTGTAATATATTTATTGAACAAACTTAGACTAGAGTAACTCCCAACTTATTGAAATTTAATGCTTTCTTTTGGATTCTTCCATTCTCATTTATTCCATGCAAATGAATTTGTGCTAATAACTTTGCTGTTAAAGAATTAATTTATTTTGCAAAGAAACAGTGTTAGTAATGTTTTCTTATCATTTGCTACAGCCCGAGTTGAGCCTTGGCCTGCAGCGGCGACCGCTGCTTTCTCTACCTCCGTCTTACGATTTCATTAATAGAGAACAGAATTGCAGGGGGCATCGGATCAACATGCCGGAACCCCGCCGGTCGCCTATCACGCTCGTGATCCGGCAGCTTCCCAATTGTCGTCATGTGGCTGGGTGGACCCCATTCCACACGTTCCTAACTTAGAAAAATTCCTAAGCCGGTTATCGAACCCGGACCTCTCGGCAGTCGAAAACACTAACCACTAGACCAAGTAGGTTGTCGTATGCAGTTTAAAATCATGTATATCACATTTTATCATTTTTTTGGCATCATGAGAGTTCCAAGTTTTTAAATGTTTAATTGCAATTATGCAACTAAAAGAAAATGCAAACAATTTTTTTATTTATATATCACCTTTCTGTCCGTAACCGTGTTACAAGGTATAGAAATCATGGAAATAATTTCTCAGATAAGCTATAATATCACTATTAAATTTATAATAATTTATCTCAAAGTTATAAGCAACTGAATATAAATAGATATTTTTGTTTAAAGACAATGGCTTGTTAAAAATGTTTTATATTCAATCAGGAACCTTTAAAATTGCTATATATCTAAGGTATATAAAATTGTGCAAATATTCTACCTGATGTACTCTACAAAGAGTTGCCCCAGTTAAGCTCGAACAACCTTGAATGATTTGTCTGCCATAGCTATTTTTAACGCGTCTGAAACCCTTGGCGCAGTCGCATGGATCAGTTAGTGAAACATGGTATTAAAATTTGCGGATTTGTGGCAAGAATACATTTTTGCACTTAACGATTGAAAAACACTATACTTGCAAATGTGTCCTCCCCATCAAGAGCAATAGGCACCAGTTGATCTGGGTCGATCCTGGTGGTTAGTGGTAGCCACTTGCCTTCTAAACCCATCAAACCCGGCCAGGATCGAAGGATTTTTTCGGGAGTAAAAATCCTAAGTATGGTTTCCTTCGGAAGGGAAGTAAAGCCGTAGGTCCCATGCTGTACATTTACGGCACGAAAAAGAACCTCCTGAAAAAAGAGGCCTCTGAGCGAAATTTGTCGACCGTTTCTCGCCCTGAATTGAATGCGACGCTTATGACCTGAGATGTTAAAGAGCGTCCATAAATAAATCAAATAAACAAAAATCAACAGTTGATCTGCATTTGAGAAGCTGCAAAAGTAAAAGCTTCGCCCTTTAAAAAAGTGTTGTCCTGTTTTGATACATAATTAATCATCAAATCAAAATTAATGCTCTAAGAGCAGTTTTAAGGGCCCAAAAAAAGCGCTACAGACGTCTTGTAAATCAGTTGTGTTCATGTTATTTGCTGACAACCTTTCCGTTACCTTTATTTTTTTTTTTCTTCTTCCTCATTTCAGAGTTTATCTATATTGACAGAATATTGTTGGCGGAATGAGTTACTTTTACATTTTCAGCAATTCGCCCATTATAATATCTAATTTAGAAATATGACTGGAGCTTAAAACATAATCTTGAAAGTAGATACTTAATATTTTGTATTTATTTTAAACATACGATTCGCGAAAACAATGACATTCAAAACACTTAAACTTCACCCTGGTATTGACTTAGACATTTTGGTTCGAAGGAGGATATTTCGATACTTCATCCTCGGTCAAGGGTTGGCCTTTGACGCTTATGCCTCAATGGGGACACCCCCGACGCCGATGGAGCCCCTTTCAACTAATATTTAAATATGCTCAGAATAGCACTTTTGAATTGAAATAAAGTTTATAAGGTTTTATAACACTCTGAATAAGATAGCAGTTTGTGTTATAAAATTAAAATAATATAATCCTATTTTAATGTATAGACTTCTCATTTCTCATTTTTCAACGATCGACCTATTTCTCTTCTCCCTAGATTTATACATATATTTTCAAAATTATTTTTTTTGCGCCCTTTTAGGTATTCTTCCCAGTTTATTTTGCGAGCTGCATTCTTTCGTTCATTGAAAATATATTTATTTTCTGCTTTGCTCATTAAAAATTTTTTTCATTATGTACAGCTCTTTATTGGTCTTTAAAAATCCATTTATATGTCCTGAGTGTCAGTCACATCAAAGTCGTAGAAATGTAACATTCCTTTTTCATTATTCAAATACTTTTTGCATAATAAAGCTGGAATGACCCTAATTGACAACGTTAATAATAAGATTAGTTAATTATATAACGTTTTTTGCTAATTATTAAATAATTTGTCTAAGCGAGCCAAGACATTTTCACCAAAGATTGTCTCTGCCAAATGTATAGAAAACATTTTCAAAATCTACGAATGTTATGATGCTGAATAATAAATATATATTATCACAGCCTGATCTGCTTCATATGAAATAATGTAATCTTGTGCCCGGAGGTTCACTTTAAAACGGGCCAATTTATCCAAGCTATAGAAATCTTATATTGCCGGATACATTTTATAAACCTTGAATTATTTTATTCCAGTAACATGTTTAACTTACAATTTACACACGTTGAAAAAGTTAATGGATGGATGAACAGTTTAAAACTATTTTATGTAATAATCGCATCAAATAGAAAATAGAGCAAGCAAGTTTTTTTTTGTGAAGAAAACTAATAACTAATTTCTAAGTTTAAACATAGTAAACAAAGTACAGAATTATCCAAAATATAATTTTATAACTATACAGATGAGAAATAGGCATAAAAGCTACTGAAAGGTTGATCATCATAAGTAAATGACACACGTATGCTACAATTTCTTTGCAATTGCCATAAACCATTTTCTTGAAAAGCGAACAATATTTCATTACATTGCCGAAATGTCTGTTTGTTTTCTTTATCGGAATCATCATGTGAATTCCTTGCGGGACTGCTTTCCAGGTGTTCATCTGGAAGTTTTTATTCAAGGCGCTAAATATATTGTATACGATTGATAGTTTTTCCTGTAATAGACCTGAATATCCCAACTACATTTATTTTTGCCAATATAGTGGAAAGTATGAACGGGCCATCTTCTAGATGAAGCCTTAAGGTATATTATCTAGTAATTTTTTCTACAAAGTTTACGTCATATTTAGTTAGAAACGTATGGTTTCTAGCTTTTGCTTTTCATTTGTGCTAACATTGACTGTGGAGTGCAAGGAATTCATTGCCAATATAATTTTATCCTTCTTCTCTTTACATGTAGTTAGGGTAATACCATTGTGCTTTAGAATGATGGTACCCTGTTTACCATACCAAGAAGGCTAGTCTG
Source organism: Metallyticus violacea (assembly GCA_030762175.1). Classification (NCBI taxonomy): domain Eukaryota; kingdom Metazoa; phylum Arthropoda; class Insecta; order Mantodea; family Metallyticidae; genus Metallyticus; species Metallyticus violacea. Next base: position 211,496,067 of record CM060846.1, on the reverse strand, counting down.
CATTTCTTTCGGTTTCTTAGCTGCAAATAGAGTTGTGAAATATTCTGCTGTTGTGATTGATGGAGACATATCATACGCCGACTCTTCAGGACTTAGCTGGAGCACGTAATCATATAAATATCCACAAATCAGCACAAGCACGTGAGGGAACTATTCTTTGAACTCGCATAGTGTTTCCTATCCACTTATCAAAGACACGTTTCCTTACTTTTTCAGCCATTGTTGTTTGAGTATTTGCATTAGCTTGAGAAGAGAAACTTCAGAAATACCAAAATCCAAACAAAAAAGTTACTTGCAACACGGATCAAAATGTGAGTGATTTAGGAATATTCCTTCAAATTGGAAAAAAAATCTATTTGTTGCCTTTAAAAGGAACAAAACTCTGAGTTGAAAATTGCGTTACAACAGTTTAAAATAAAATGAAATGGAATTGAATATTTTGTCGAGTCAAATTGACTAGCTTGTACGTTCCAGTGAAAAAATTTCTTCTCAATATCTTTATATTGAAGAAATTTAACTAGATCTTGATTTCAGCAAGGTTGAAATTTACTACAATGCTCTCTAATGAGGCACGAGGAAATGAGAGTGTGATTGTGAACAGAAAATTATATGTTTCACATCCGAGACCTGAGGCCAACTGCATGTCTACCATAACTTTAGTAATAAATGAAAATTTTTCCAAGTAGATGAACTAAATACCAGGTCACCTCAAGGCGGACTTTACCTTTTTAGCCGTCACCTTTCCTAGGAGCTTTAGTTCACCAACTTAAGCAAACATACACAAATGTGTTTTTAACATCTTGTTAGTTTTAAAGATATTCATAAAATTTTATTGCAGTATTAATACTTTTGCAGCGTTTATTACTTCCTGTATATTTATTCCGTCTAGCAGATGAAAGTATATAGCACATAAGCATGAGAACAATTTACGTCTTTCATAGTAATTTCAAATACACACTAAACTTTTGTATAATGTGCTTTTCTATACTTTGAGATATAATAATAGAATAAGATTTAATAAGATCAACAATATATCACCCTTATCACAGTAGTTCTAATATCAGAGCGATTTATGTTGAAATTTTATGACTATTCCGTTCACATCTATTTTATGCAGCTTTTGTGTTAAAACAGATGAAAATGGCATGGAGTTCCATACTTATTCTGGTACAAAAGTTCGTGATTTCTTTATAATTGCATCAAAATAAAGCATCAATTTTGGATTCAAGTGGATGGAAATCGGCTCAGCGAGATAACGTTAAAAAACGCGCTCTATCGCTTACTGTGAACATCGTGGTAATCAATAAATATAATTAAGGCTAGAAAAGGATTTCGTAATTGTCACTGCATTTTGAGGAAACACATATATTAAGGGAATCACTAAGGAAAATCCAATATGTGAATTTTGAAATAACAGGCGTAAATATCCTTTTTATTAATTCTTAGCTGCGAAGATTGGTTAATAGCAGAGAAAATCTCCTTGGGATTATCAACCAATAAAAGATCTGCCTGGGAAAAACCTTCTGATCAACCTGCTAACATTTTTAAAGGGAAAACAATAAAGTAGGGGATAATACAATCAGCAGACTTCAGTGTTAGACAGTAATAACTCTAATCATTTGCTTTGATTTAACCTAATCTATAATTCATTTACTGCCCAACAAGCATAATCATATCGTGTTTACAGTTTTTCTGGGGAGAAATACTGGGTAACTTCCCGTTTCTTACGGTAGCTTAAACATAAACGCTTTTGTTTTTTGTGCTGTTGGTAATAAAGCCCGCAGCCAAGCATTTGTTTTGTTTAAAATAGGTAAATTTATTAATGTTTAAAATACATGAAAATGATTTTAAAATTACATAATAGGTACGTCTTATTTGGCTTCCATTTTTCAATCACTGTGTCGTGCATTACATATAAAACACTCATCTCCCCTTATATATTTGTGCCCACCAATTTTTAATTATCAATTATTTAATACATCTACCTTTTTCTACCAAAAATGGCGTTTTAAAACTGCTTATTATTTCATCAAAATAATTATTAATTTCGCTGCCTTGGATATGCTTGTAGCATTAGGTTTAATCAGTAGTGCATTCAAAGATCTTCACAGAGTATTGGAGACGAACACAGCATTATGTTCTATGCACCAAATCAAATACAATAACAATTGAATTTTTTCTTTAATTATCCTGAACTGTTAGTATTGAGAAATGCAGCATGAGTGCTTTCATAAAAAAATCCTACATTTATATAGTTGGCTAGAAAACCGAAATCCAGTAAATCTCTATTAATTATTAAATAATGCATTATGAAAGCAAGAATAAGATATTTATGCAAACATAGTGTTTCTAAAGCTCTGAAACATAAACTTAATGCAAACATCTAGCACCTGATTGCATCAGTTATGACTTTATAATGTTGAATGACTCCTCAATTACTAAATTATCCAAATTCATCATTGTTAGAATTCTTTATATTAGTTAAATGGGAATCCAAAAATTAAATGTTAAAACTTATGCTATGTAAGAAAAACTAAAATGGCAACACATTTTGATTAAAAAATAATTAGAAATTGCTGTTCACAAGCAAATTTACTTATTAATATAACTTAGCTAAATATATACTTTAATATAACTACGTTTCCAAAATTCTAGGCTCTAGTTACCAAGCTCTAGTATAGCGAGATTATTTGTGTTGCGGGCCGCCTATGCGCGGCTGCTTACTGGGGAAGTGCAACCGCTGCAAGCGGAAAAAGAAGATAGATTTGCTAGAAGTAAAATTTGTATTTTTTTTAGTACGTGTATTTTACTGAAAGCATAAAACGACATTATATTTCCATCAATGATAATAATAATAATAGCAATAATAATAATAAAAAATGCGCTATCAGAAACACCCAAAGGATGTCTATAAGCGACAATGCGTGGCCAGCAGCTGGGTAGGAAATGTATTATTGCATATAACTTTTCTTACGTAAGAACACGGTTATTCGGAACATCTTTCTTGTCATTGAGCGATCCTATATTTCGAATCATTTTAACAATTTGGCAAACAGTTTCTCTATCTGGAACTCTATCTATCTCCCAGGACATTTTCTTGCGAAGAGTTTTACAACTTCTCTACAAGAATCCGTTTTTATTTATGCATCGTACATAAAAACCGGATCTTTAAGTCTGTATTTGTGTAGCGGCATATTTAACGAAGAAAAATTAGCACACAGTTTATACACAAAGGAAGCACTAAGTAACACACAAAAGCACAACTATTCGTTGACAAACCTTCTCTCAAACCAACTACAAGATACTACCTACACGTGCATTATACGACCTTAACAACTGGCTTCTTCCAGTACGCACTCCCTTAACTCAAATAATCTAAGTGTGAAATTTATTCTAGAGAAGCTAATATCTCTCATTATCACTTAAAAAGTTTCGTCCGTAGTGATAAATTACAACTTGTGTTGCGGGTCACAGTTGAAGAATTTGTAGATCAGTCGTTCTAAGCTTAAAGGATAAACACATGTAAGTATTATAATAATGCCAACATATTGCATATATTTATAATCTAATTATAAAAAGTTTACTTTTGTTTTGCATGGGGAATGAAAAATAGATCCATTTATTTTAATAAGACCGCAATTTCCGAAAAACAAATGAACTCTAAGCATGATTGTTTGTTTTAAAGCGACAATTTTACAGAACACTACTTTTTAATGTGTGTTTGTTAACATTCTTCATGTTTTCAATTATTATAGTTTATTGCAGCGACATTGAAAATCACTAAACGTGTATAAAGCTGGGTGGTTCTATTTTAAAGCCAAATAGCATACTTTCAATAAAGTATAGAACTGTACTTCTTTGCTGAAGGCTTATTCTTTATGCACAATATTATTCGATGACAGCAGAGATAAGGTTCTGAGATTATTGAAGAGTATACGATTTTTATGTTGTTCATTTCTTTTCTAAAACTGTGCTAAACTGTTTTTATTTCCAATGTCACCCGTTTGCTCAATAAAACCTCTGACACTTCCTTCAACTTGACAACAGTCGGATACATTTCTGTGTTGAAAAATCTTTAAGGGCAGGATCCATTTCTCCAAATGATGAAAAAAGGAAAAAGAAAATCTAATAATTAAGCATTGTGAAAATGAAAGGAAAATATCAGTTACGCTTAACAGGAAATTATGGTGTATAATTCATGGTTTTCTAGTTTCTGTATTAAAGTTTAATCAGATTATAACTGATGGAGGTCGTTTGAAAACACTGCATATGCTTAATGGTAAGATGTGATTTACAATATTCTACCTATTGATAAGGAAACCAGCTCTGACTTTGATTCATTATTTGGATTGGCACATACTAATTAGGCACACTTTAGGACTTGAAAGTGGTTCCGAAGTTTGTTAGTAGGATTCAAATAGAATGTAAATTCTATGATCTACTGATAAAAAAATAAAAACAAAAATATTATGAATTTTGTTGTAATTTATTTATCAATGACTTAGATACAAATAATTTTTCTTTCACAGAAAGTTTGATTAATTGTTAAACTGCGAAACTATTCCTCATAATTATTTAAGTGTTTGTGAGCCTTTAACATGGCATACAACAAATCATGGGAATAGCAAAATAAGTGCTACAGTAAATTGTTTCTATATATTTTTGCATTTTTTCCCTTTTTAGTGACAGTAAAGGACTTTTTTCAAAGAATTTGACGCAAAGATTGTTTGTATGTGTTCACTGAATGTAAAGAATGTCTTTATGACTGTTTTTATAATCTTAGCATCGAAACATGTTATTAGAAGTTATGAAGCTATGTGAGTTTATGCATTAATATTATAAGTAATGTGATTTCATCATATTGGAACAATTAAAACGTTCTAAACTATTTAAAGCTGTATTAAGCAATAATACACCACCAATGTCATCAATATTTTCATTAAACGTATATAAAGGAGGATTTTACTGCTTGAGTTTTTATGTTATAGTTATAATCTAAAAATATCTTATAAACCGTTTGGCACTAAGTGATGGGTTTCTAATAATACATAATAATATTATTATATATAAAGCACACATTCGTGGTCTCAATGCAAATAACTAGAGTACGGATGTTGATGAAATTTCATTCCATTCTTTATTTTTTTCAAAACGATTCCCTTTAATAACGAATGTTTTCTTTCCCATTTTTATGTGTCATTTTAAATTTTGGGTGGTAATTGCAATTTATTTTCTGCAATTCTAGTAAATTTTACATTTTGTTTTATTTTCCAGCAATGTTACTTACAAATTATAGCTGCTTTTTCACTGTTTGATATTTTTCTATGCTGAGGAAACTGACCATTAGTCGGTAGTCACAGCCAATCATGCATTTAGCATGAGTTTGTTGTACCCTGTCTCTATTGTTCAGCTCTCGGTAAAACCCAGAAGATGTCGAAAACAAGTTGGGCGAGAAACGAGATAAGTGGGAGAGGAAAGACAGTTGGAAAAGAAATGAGTTTGAGCATTTAAATTGTAATAGTACCCTGTGTGGTTGTGTGCAGTGAGAATGCCAAAATCAAAACCAAACTAGTTTTTTACAAGTAAAAGAATTCAGGAAAGATGTATTTACATCTAACGGAAGTGTGTTTTTCTTTGAATTGCGCGGGTTTTCAATCCCTGCCAGGGTCGATGAATTTGTTCGGGCGTAAAAATCCTTAGTATGGCTTCCTTCGGAAGGGATATAAAGCCATGATTCCCTTGTCATAGATTTACGATACTTAAAAAAAAAACCTCAAGCCTGAAGTTGAGGACTCTGAGCAAAACTTATCGGCTGTTTTCGTCCTCGATTGAATAGGACACTTATAACCTAAGATGTTAAAGAGCGTCCGTTAATGAACCAAATAAATGCATTTAAAATGTACAATGTTAAAATAAGAGCAGAAAAACAGTTTGTTATGCACCAGTATATTGGACGCGATAGTCAGAAAATTTCTCTCTTTGCAAGAGTATTGCTTTGCACCACTCAAGCTCAATGGGATTCAGTTCACACATGTATGTTGGCAAACTTAATGCTTTAGAGCCTGTAACTTTAATATTTCAACAATGTGGAACGCTTTCGTTACCATTCATGATCTCTATCAATATGTAGAGTTTAGATTTTTTTTCATGTCTCTTGAAGAAAGGGGAATGCTATTTTGCAGTCACCTATTCTTTTACGGCGTATTTCAAAAAGGGTTTGTTTTCCTCGATATTGCGGAGCATTATCCATAACCACAACATACTCCTCTGGGAGGTTGCAAAGAAGCTGATTGTCAAACCAAAGCACAAAAGCTTCTGAAATTCGTTTGATCATGATAATCTCCAGTGTTTTTGCATGCTTGGAAGGTTAATAATGAATTCTTCACAAACACGATTTTGGATTCCTCAAGGACGACAATGAGACGGTTATCGAAATTCGGCTGAGGCAATACGCCTGGTTGACATTCATTTTGCCAGCATTTCCTATTTGTTAAATTATTGTCCACCAGAGTCTATGAAAATGAAAAATAAACTCTTGGAACCCCGAAACCAAAGTAACAAGAACTAAAGAAGCAGAAATATAAATACCTGTATGTGTTATATACATACATACACACAATAATATATTTCTGCATATTGTGTGTGTATATATATATATGCATGTGTGTATGCGTGTGAGTGTATACACAATATACGATTTTGTTCCTTAAACCGGCGTATTGCTTTCAGATACAGCGCCATTCCATTTGTATCAATTAAAACTTTCCATTAATTCCGGCACTTTATCATTTTATAAAAGTTATTGCCTTATTATTGATGCGGTTATCAATGATCTCAACTCCTTGAGCTTTACTATGTATAATTTTTCCTGTCTTACGTTGTTGTGGTACATGCATTATTTGTATGTATATATAATTAGTAGGTCAATATACATGTAACACTATATACTAGCTGTTCACTATTAATATTCTGCTTTCGTTAACGCACAGAGAGGGGACCGCTTTAAGTATTTGAGTAGATGATACACATGCAGTACGTAATTTACTTGGCAGATAAGGCCCTCGTCTCCCCATATACGTCGCTAGCCATCTCTCCAAACTCCCCAACAGTAAAAATAGTGTTGAACACGGAAATTGGAATCCCGCGCGCTGGTCAGTTTGGCAGCACAAGGACTAATGAGCTAATAGTGTAAATGGAAGAGCTAATACAATATGTAAAATCCTAAATAAAATATGCGCGTTGCATTTAGGTGGAAAAAAATATTAATAAAGCCAAGTTCAAGTTTTGAAAAACCTAAAACATTATTTTTTAAAAAAACAGATTACGGTTGACAGCTTAGAGGAAAAACAGATACACAGGCCATGTGTCTTTAGGGTAGCAAATTTTCTGGAACCCTCACGTGCAGTTCTCGTGCATGACCCGCGTTATGGTCACGTGTTGACAGGAACCCCATCCATCCATTTTGCAGTATGAATGTCTCATACGTATAAGGAAAAGGTGGCAGGTGTCTTTCTTGGTTTCGGTGGTGCTGGTTCTTCCTGGGAAAGCTCTGCAGCAACCTTCCCACGGTTCCCAGAGTACAACTGTCGACCATCAGGCCTGTTGGCAGTGGAGGCGGGAGGGAAAGGGGGGATGGCATGTTGCCTGGCACACACCTGGCACCTGACGACTACTACTACTCCCATCATCCCCCCGCGCGCAGCATGGCGGGAAACTAGCGTGTGCACAGCGCGAGCTCAGCACGCGCCCAACCTATAAAAGGCAACTCGACCTGCCTTAGGCTGCGTCAGACCTTGGTAAAATCCTGGAGTAGCACCAACCGGCCGAACGACCAACTTACCTACCTACCTACCTCTTGCCTCACATACACGCGCTCTCTCAAATGTCAGACAGGCCGAGGTAGCGCTAGGAGTTGAACGTCCGTATTAAACAAGTTCATTCGCTTCTGGCATAAACACAGGAGCTTTCGTTGCAATTTCCACGGATACTCTCTTTTTCTGTTTTTAGACAAATTAATAGACTCTGCACGTAATTAAAACAGAGAAAGGAAATTTCTAAAACAACCGCGACATTAAAATAAACAATTAAAAGCAACATGTGCATCAGTCGGCAAACTTCAGGGTCCAACAGCGCTAAACTCAGCCACGCCTCTTCATCTTCCAGCACGTACAGCGTGTCAGCTGAAAGAATCTTTCGTCAGGTAAGTGTTAGCGAACTTAATTATTGTTTTACTGTGTTTTGATTAGAGATGTTTTTGGCAAGGATGGAACAAACGTTTACATGGACATTACCTAATATTTTGGGGTATTTTATGATCAGCCAACAGAGATAGTGTCCAAAAGAATGTTGCTAACTTACTGTGTGCAGATAAATTAAATTTTTCACGATATTAATGAATTATTAAATATTCTTGAAGTTACTAATGAATTGTTAAATATTCTTAGTCCTTTAACATCACCTAATTGCTACGTTTATGTTGCAAACGAATTCACATTCCTTGATTTTTTTCAATTTATACATCCGTGTGCAAAAGAATAACGTCTTTGCTCTGTTTAAGATAAGATTTTCATTAATCTTCATCAATGTTGAACCAAGAGTTAATTAATTGCTAAATTAATTGCTGTATTTCACATAAATGTAAATTGGTTTCAGCACTCTTGCAAGCATGACAATACTATGATCTAACCCATCTTATAAATTAATTTTTCATTAACACATTTGCCTATTATCAACATCTTTAATGTCCATACTATTTAAATGCAATGTATAATATTAATCAGATATATTTTGAGCATATATTTATAGATTCTGACACTGTTATTAAACAATTGAGGGTTTTAATATGTGCCCACAAAGCTAGGTTTTTATAGGAGTAATATTAAAAAAAGTAATTTTTGCATTTCTAAGTTGAAATTATTTTACAGCCAATGAAACCGATGCTACCCAGAAAGCTAACCAGCACTGCCCGCATCAACTTGAATCAGTATTGGAACCTTCTTGAAGAACTTGTCATCTGCGATGCTTCTAAGGCTGCCCCGCAAGAAGCCGACGATGAAATGGATTTGTCCAACGAGATCAACGAAAACCTGGCGAACGAGAGAAAGGAGACGCAGGACCTGGCAATTGCACGTGGAGATAAAACCCGGGAACTGTGATGAAACTAGCAGTTCTGCATGTAACTATGTATTATTAACATACATCTGCATTCTATGTTATCCCCATCAAAATTTAACTCATCCCTTTGCCGACATTTCTTTGCTGTATATTAAGTTAAATTTTCCCTGTGTCAAAATTTAAAGATTAAATTAAATTTAGGAAAGATTTGCCATTTTTAACCAATATGGTTATGTTAGATATTTTAACCTTAGCCATACTAATTTCTTTTACTTTTGATTACATCCATTTCAAATTATAATAATAGTACAAACGTTCATTCTTACAGGTTTTTCCTTCCCTAAAGAATATGAATTGTAATCATTTATAAGAGTTAACAATTATAATAATAACAACAACAGCATTGATCTAGTGAAAATTGGCAAAACCTTTTTCGATAAAGGTGATAAAGGCATTTTACATAACTGAATTCAATTTTTGAAATAAGTCAGACGCTGTATAATCCTGATATGAGTTTCCAATTAGAGAAGGCTTGAAATTGTAGATAATTGGGATCCTCTTGTTCGAGATGCAGTTTACTTAAAAAGTATTTAAAAATTATGAGGCCCTATAGTAGTGCTGAAATATCAGTTAATTATGCCTTGCCTTGTTTTTTTAGACTCAGCACTGATTGAGTTGAATAAAATATTTAAACTTTTCACAAGCAAAAATAAATCCTGAATGGAGAAACTATAGTGAACATTTCATGCTATGTAATCTGGATTAGATTATTCGTTTGGTTTAGAGACCCACCTACAAATGAGTACCGTAACATGCTGCTAGGATATGGTTGGCCAAAGTTTGTAACTGACCTTGTATACCAAACGAAATTCACTTCCCAAAAAGGCAACAGGCACCTAAGTCTGTTGTAACTAATATTTAGGCTGCATTTTGCAGCTGCTCTGCCTGTGATATTTTAAATACATACTTTTATCCATGTAATAATTAGTTGTATAATCGTATTAGCTGTTACTCGTATGTAATTTATTTATTTATTTATTTAATTTTAAACCTTTCTTTATTTGGAGCATATGTGTTATATTTTACCTTCACTTTTAAATGTTTAGATTTATTAGTAATAGCTAAATGATAACAATCTATATTTGCTGTATTTACTTTGTAGTAATAATTGCATTTTATAAATTCTTCTTGCTTCTTTACTAAACTAAAATACTATGCTAATAGTTAACATTTATAGCATAATTTTCAGAAAGCTGTTAATATATTCTTACTTATTTGAATAAACGAAACACTTTATATAGACTGCAATTATGAAACTGTCTTTCATAAATAAATTTATAAGAGTTTGCTTTGGGCATTATGTTTTTTTAAATACAGCTTTATTCTTATACTTACCTGAATTTTTACATTTCATTTTATGCATTTTAAATATATTAAATTAAGTAAATATTAAATAAACATAAAGTATATAACTTGTATATATGCATCATAGTTTTAAAATGTCTCGTGAAAAACCATCTATGAGTTCTACTATATATACTCACTGAACCATGATATTTGGTTTATTTTTACAGCCTAGGCATAGGCTGGAAGACTTCTTTTAATGTCATTCTTACAGAAATAATGTCTTAATTTGCATGTTTATATTTGCAAACCTCTGAAAATGGCTGATTGTAATTTTACTAATACATTGATTGTGGTGGCTATAAAACAAGAATAACAACTGGAAATAATGCAAATGAGCTGTGATTTAAAAATTCAAATTCAGAATGCAAGATTATGATTATGTTAGAATGAATTTCTTTTATTTGAAAGAACAACACAAAAAGGTTGCCGTTTTCCTTAGTGCAACTAAATTATTGTATTAAATGTTTCTACAGAGCAAGCTATGTTCTTAGGCTGTGTAAATTTAAAGCAGAAACAAGTTTGGACTTAATGATGGTACTTGGAAATATTTTGACATCAAAACACTATATGTATGTATTTATGTATGTATACTATGAAGGAAAATTTCGAGGCTCAGCTGAAGCATTATGTTGTGATATAGTAACTGTTTCTATACCTTACCCCACTGTACATTGTCAAAGAGCTGTGATATTAATGGATATGTATATCTTATTTCTAGACCTGAAATGTCTTTCTTTAAGTATTTTTCTTACCTTTCTCTGTGTTTTTGAAGGTAATCAAAGCTTTAAATGTACTATGTGATCATTATGGGTTTTGTGTATGTGTTTGATACAAATAAAAGCATTTTGGATATCACAAGTGTTGTAATTTATATTGTATGATCCTAAGTGCTCCTTTCTTCTTTGTGTTCTTTTCAGTTACATACATTATTTAACAAAACATAGAACCTTGCAAATAACAAGTTTTACCTTCGGCTTTTGATTTACTTTTTATTATTTTTTTTTTCCTCCCTCGCATCCCTTTAACTTGTAAAGTCGTACTACTAGGAGGAAAAAGCAAAAGCTTATTTCATGACTTTTATTGTTCGCAATATGACAGGAATTATAAATTAACGACATTCAAGTGTTTACATGGGCAGTATTTCTGGAATAAAATAATGAAAGTAATAACTTATATGATTAAATTTTATGCATCCTACAATGGGAAAAGAATTGTATTAGATCCCTTGTATTAAGATTAGTTTTTTAAGTTTATTCGGCCTGTCATATTCGATCATTACCAAATCTCCTAACATTGGAGGTGACCGAATCCGTACCCCTCCTCAGAAATGCGTTCCTTCATCCTTGTCAGAACACAGAATCCAAGAAGATTCAAGTGACCTACCCTGGAGGTATTAAAAATGTATCTAATCTATACATATGGGTTAAGAGAAACTGGTCATTATTGCAAAAACATTCTATTAGTAGCTGTAATGGCTTTTAAAATCAATTAACCACAGTGTAATAATCTCAAAATTAATATTTTCCTGTTAGAGGGAGATCTATCTCTTACTCCTCCACAAAATGATGACGCCGCATCTTTACTCCTTACAGCTTCGAGCTCAAGATCAACTCTAAAAGAACGTGAGACTCAACATCCGGCAAGGAGTCGCTCAGTGAATTAATTCAGGAACACGTGAGGCTTAATAATGAGAAGAGTGAAGCTAGCTCGGTACACATGGCAGCCTAAGGACTGGTTGCATAAATAGTTAATGGAAGTTTAAGCGCTAAAATTAAAACTTCAGTCAAACTGAACTTAGAATTTTGGTTTTATAAATGTTAATCCAATATTATTTCACCTTGATTTAAAATTGAACTTAGCCGTCAACATTTCTAAGGTTAATCTGGTTGAACCTTGGTTAGCGGAAATTACACAATAATTACTTATATTGATCGTTAAAATAAAGGCAATTGAAATGGGGAGCATGATTTTAATTGTGTGTATAGAAGAATATACATGAATGTTTAGTGTCTTTATTCGCTGAATTGCGTTGCTGTATGTTACTGTGTATTTGTAGGTTACGTTATTTTAAGATTTCAGATTACTCGGATAGTTCATTCGAAAACTGGAATTTAAATTTCAACGGGCATTTCGTGCACTTCAGCACAGAACGAATCCTATCAATGAGCTTGTTGAAAAACAGTTTAAAATGAGATTTCGTCTATCGAAACATGTAGTTGAAGAGCTGGTTACTCACACTACGGTTATTTATAGCTGGTAGTTCCCAGATGGTAATTGAATATTTATTAACGTGAATAAAGAAACTGATAATATTTTTTTTTTAATTCGTTTATTAAAAGACGCTCTTTAACATTTCAGGTCGTCAGCGTCCCATTCAATTCCGGGCGTGAAACGGCTGACACATTTTGCTCAGAGGTCTCTTCTTTCAGGCTTGAGGTTCTTTTTCGTGCCGTAAATGTACGACACGGGACCCCACGGCTTTACTTCCCTTCCGAAGGAAGCCATATTTAGGATTTTTACGCCCGAAAAATTCCATCGATCCTAACCGGGTTTGAACCCACGACCTTGGGTTTAGGAGGCAAGTGTGGTTACCACTATACCACCAGGACCGACCCTGATAATAGAACCATACACAAAGTATAAAGAGAAATTGCAAGTTTAAGACCCTGTTCATCAAGATCAGTTCTTGATGGAATAGGTTGTACACATATCCCTATCATATCGCCTGGTGGTCATAATGCTCAAGTTTACATAAACAGCCATGGTTGTTTTTCTCTAAATGTCCAAGTTATCTGCGTACGAAAACTTCGTTTTCGAAATGTTGTCGCCAGATGGCCAGGATAGGCACATAGCAGTGATGTTTTTGTGAATTTAGATTTATTGCCCAGTTTGAAGCAGGAGAAATTCCACAAGGCGTGCTATTGAGAGACAGTGTATGTCACTGCTGCCATACCTGCCCCCATGATGCACCAAGAAACCCTTCAAGAACAGGCCCGCAACAGAGCCCAGAAGATGATAAGATCGGTGTTTCGGGCTTGCAATAATCATACATTTCCGTGCTTAAGAATGAAACTGGGAGTAAAGCTACTTCGAGTTCCACCAAGTAGGAACATTTGTATTGCATTATATAGCTATTAATACACATGATGACAATACTGAAATTGACTGGGTTATCTTCAGGGGAAGAAGAACTGCCTACACCTGCTGGGAAACAGATAGAAACGAGAAAACACGGCTCTGAGAACTGCACCAATTAATAACACTTTCGGGTAACGTTTCATTACAGAAATGTTATTTCATAAATTAGTATTTTGAAAATTAACATGAGCTTCTTTCATTTTCGTTTCAAGTTCTAACTTCAAAATGTTTATTTTTATATCATGCTCTTGTTTAAGGCTCTGCAATCTCCTCTTATCTTTCTTTCAGGCGGTTAAGTTCACAATGGACCTGGGGAATTGCAGACGTCAGCCTCCACTATATTCTCTGCTTCTCACTTCTCGCTATGGTCATGTACATTATTTCTGCATCATCGTCCAGAGCTAGAATCACATGTTTCACTCCTGTTCGGTTACTTCTTGTGGATGGAAGCATACGTCGTCATTTAAAATTGAAAGAAATAGTGGATTAAGCTACGCTATTAGTTTGTGCCTGCTTTCATACAAGAAAAGGGGCACGTACATACCCCCTCCTGTTTTGTACAATTCAACCATATCATATACACTTGCTTTATAACTCACTTTTTTATTTTTGTATTTTCGTAGCACAATATGAGACACTTTCAATCTCTTTAAATTCAATTTTGGCAATTATATTCGGCGGCAACTTCTTTCCAGGTGCCTTCTTTCCGTTTAGCAAAGATGCTATCCGCATTTTCTTATTCTCAATTACTGATTTCTGTTTGAGAACTAAAGCAGTTAAGATTTTTCTCTCTTCATTTATAAAATTTGCTCTTCGGGATATCTTCTTTTTTTTTCATTATGCATTTTCTTTAAACAGTGTGAGCAGAAACTATCTGGATAAACTTCAGGAGGTGATTCATCACAGGAAAAGGAACAAAAACGTTCGTGTGGACATATTTTCTAAATTAATGGCACTGATGAACAGCATTATTCTATCATAACAACACTCAGAGTGTCACAGAAGATGAAATTTGTGTCGTCAGTCCTCTTCACCGATGAAGCGACCTTTGGTAGAGGTCATCATCTGTGGGCTACAGAAAATACTCGGGGAATGGTTGAATCGGCTCAGCATCAGTGTTTTGGCAAGGATTCTTGGTGATTACCTACTTGGATCAATTGGTTTTCCTCAACGCCTTAACGAACAAATGTATCTGGAAATTCTGCAGAACTCTACCTACCTTTTTGCTTGAGAATGTGCCTTTGGCAATCCGACATATAATGTGGCTGATGGATGATGCAGCGCCAGCCCATTTCTCATTATTGTTTGTCAACACCTCAATTAATCACACCCATAAGATAGTTAGGATGAGGAGATCCTGTTGCATGGTCCGCTCGATCACCGGACTTAAACATCCTTAATTTTTAGTTGTGGGGGCATCTGAAAAGTGCTGAGCCAATTACTGATGTGCAGATCTTTGAATAGCGTGTCCGTGTAGCCTGTGCCTCTATTTGGGTGCAGAGTGGAACATTCAAAAAGTGAGGCAATCCATCATGCAACGTGTAGATGCTTGCTTTGCATCCCATGGAGGGCACTTTGAATTTCTTTCGTAACACTCTGAGTGTTGTTATTAAGGAATGATGCCATTCATCACTTTAGAAAATAGGCACTTCTGGACATATGTTTATATGCATTTTTTGTTCCTTTTCCTGTCAGGAATTACCTCTTGATTTTTTTCCACCTAGTTTCTGTTCACCTGTATAGTATGTAACAGTAACTGAGACAAAAGAAAATCTAGTTGCATAAACAATTTACATTCGATGTGATATTATGCTTTTCCCTCGCATTCAGAACAGAAAGTCAATTCAGTTACTTAAGCAAGCTCACTACTAGCATTAAGTAATGTTTTACAAAACAACAAAATGAAATCTGGGGATATCGTAGACTCTATCCCAGTTGCATTTGTGACTTTTTTTTAGAAAGTAGCAGCGACAAATATCGATAACGCGCACTTTGCAGTAAGGAGAATCGACAAACTCTGCACTTCTTATAGCGCTGGAGGATAACATTTTGTTAAATATAATTCAAAGAGAAATATGCTCGTACTAATGTATTTCATATTTTACCCTAATTGACAAAAACTGGAGTGGAAATTTACAATGCTATTATTACTTAGTTTCTAAGTACCCCAAAATTTATAAACAATCAGCTTCCAGTATATTTGCAGTTAAATTGTGAAAAATGTGATGGTACGACGAGTGCATGTTCGCATGATAAACTGGTTGAATTTTGCACGGGAAACATCACTCCATGAGTTAGATTTTTTATGTATTGAACTATAAAGCGTCAGTTTTTGAACTTAAAAAATAAAATTTACCAGACGGGATTACTGAAATATATATATATATATATATAAAAGTGCAGCTGTGCAAAATTAATTCTCTAGAATTATTGTACAAAATAATGCATGCAGTTCTTATAATATGGGAAGTGAAATGCATAAATCAGGTATAAAGGAAAATATTTTATTACATAACTAACCATAAAAAATTTTAGACTACATGGTAGTCACAGTTAATTTTTCTATCAGAAATTTATATATTCGTGCCTGGACGTCTATCGTTTTTGCCTATCTTTGTGGGCGTTATTTTTTCCAAGTTGCGAATTTTGGACGCTTGCATTTGCCTATGCTGAATCTGTGGTGGTCTATCTCAACATATTAAAGTATTAAACGTTAATGTAGTGAAAGGCTCGGATAAATGAACTAGGCGCTGTGATCTAATATAAGAGCGCTGAGTGGATGACATCAACTTGAGCTATGTCTGTTTATTACATTTGACTGTTATCTGATAATATTTTAAGATCTCATTTCCAATGAATATCTCGAAAGAAAGAGAGCTGTTGAAATTGAATATTGCTAATTCAATTATACGTTGTTAATTTCATTGCTCATGGAAAGTGTTCTGTGCAGACATTAAATATACTGTCTCAGATTGAGAGGGAGGTCTGAGATTACTAAAGTTTATATTGCAATAACGTAGTAGTGCTTGGTTCATGAAGGTACAGAAAATGTTATTATAATTTCTTAAATTCGTGTTTGTATTATAAATATTAAGGGATTGTACTTCTTTGTACTAAGAAAAATGTTCAATATATTGTTACACATTTGGTGTGTTGTAGTTACGCGATTACTCCAATATTTATATGAGAACAGAATCAAAAGCGTTTTCCATAAAAATCGGAGTGCAATTTAAATGACTTATTATGAATAAAATTTTAATACTCAAAAGCATAATAAAATTATAATTGTATCTATGAACATAATTTAGAAACAAATGATAAGTGGCTCAACTAGCTTTTGTATAACAAATAAGTTTATGGTTAAACTGATGAGTCTTTGGCATTTTACGTACTATGCGATTTTTTGTCAGAGAACGTACAATCAAAGTCAGATGTTAATTGTATAAGCAAAAGTATTTCCTTTATTTATGGACTTCATAAAATGATTCGGCTTATTTTACACGTCTTCATTTCATTACGTTTCATCTGATACACTAATGCCAAAACCTCTTTTTCACTTACCTCCCTTCAGGAGAATTAAAAGTTTATATAAAAAGCTTACAGGAAATTTTTTCTTTATTAACAGAAAATGCTATATAGCAATTTTGTTTATAAAATATACTTCAAGTCATGGAAATATTGTATAAATTCTTATACTGATGAAATTTAAAGTTAACACGAAACGGTTTATTAATCAACGAGTTAATACATTTATTTATAATATACGTATATAATTTGTGTTAATGTATTTTAAACTACCCACTGTAAAAGTCTATCAGTTGTTAATACATATTAAATTTTTCTACACGTGGAGCTTGCCTGCACAACTGTTGTTAATGAACTACACCGCAATAATTTCAGAAATAGCAGAGGGTTCTTGTACAAGCAGAGTTTGAGATAGAGACTTTATAGTACATGAAGAAAAATAACGGAGTTATGTGGTGATAAAAATTATATAAGCTAGAAGCTGATGAGTAAGTGTTAAATGACGGATAAAAATTCGCCTTTGAATGACTTAAAACCTGCTTCGCGAGCGAGAAATTCCCCATTTCCGATAGCTCAGCATCAGTACTTTTAAAATATCCCTAAACTCTCGAACTAGTTATATGAATGTATGCCACTGAAAAATGGTTATCTGAATGATTAGTCGACAGACTGTGGTGTCAAAGATCGTACGCTGTGGTACTGAGAAGTACTTTCTTTGCTTTAATGTTATCTTTATTTATTTCTCATTTTATGATTGAGTATGCTCTTACATAACTAAAAAAGGAATAAACGAGACTCGAATTTGATAACAATGATCTACTTTTTCTTACCCCGGTATTATACAAACTGCGGCAAATAGACGTGCTCTAAACTTCTGATCGTTATTGTATGGTATCGTTTCGAGTGGAAGCTTCATTTATCAGGTACGCTCCTTTATAAACTTAATGGCGTAACTTAGAAACTTAAACAGGCAGAACATAGATTCCAAAACTCAAATTGCTTGTTCAAGATCCCTTTGCTATCTCAGAAATTTTGCGGTGCATTCGTTAACACACTGTACGTATAAAGTTGATTTTGCATTTGTTGTGTGAATTCTTAACAACAGTCTACACTGACTATCCTTTCTTTGAATTCTTTAGGTAGGTCTTGTAGAATTAAAAGTATATTTCAATATCTGAGAGGCAAATATTTTATAAATGTCCTGCAAACAATGCATTTCTGCTTTGCTTTCCTTTAAGTGTTTTCGCTTTAAAATGCTTTATTCTGAATCAACGTTTAAACTTTTTATGAATACAGCAATATCATTCACCAAATAGTCAAGAAAAGTGCCATCTCAGGTGTTCATAAAAGACATCGTGAGAAAATAATTTAAAGTGATACATCTTCATTCACAGCAACAGCTACAATATATAAAAACGGATCCTAAAAACTACACGATAAGAAAATAGGAAGACCGCTATATTAATTGTACAGAGTAACCTTGAGAATGATCAAATTATTTTCAGAAATTTTCTTTTAATAGGTTTTACCGTAGAACTATGTAATTAATTCCTGAGATAATTAAAGTCTTATGTACAACAACGCTCGTGTTATTAATTACTTAGCTTCTGCTATTATAACTACCAATTACTATAAATATTGTTTACTCGGGCTTACGCCAGACAGCGCTCTCGGCTGAATACTAAGCGCCTATTCGCAATGCAGTTTGATGTAAACTGACCAAATTATTTAACGGAAAATTTAACAACGACTTCCATACAACACTAGCACAAAATAAGAATCCCTGTATTTCTCATTATATTTACGTCCGTTGCAAACATAACCTAAGCCACTGTGATTGATGAAAATAAAAACCATAATAAGTGATAAACCAGAATAAACTTTATGACAACTTTAAATTCTTTAAATGATTTGTTATCACTCGTGCTGAAATTGTTCTCCTCACAAGGTTCCTAATAACAAGACACTTCTTCCGCCATCCTTCGAAACTTGGGGTTATGCTTTCTGTATCAAGAGATACGAGGTCCTTAGCATAGCATTGAGGAGCCATTTATTGACTTATCTGGTGCATCATATTCTGCAACTTTCCTCCATTTTTTTTCCTTTGAGAAACGTGGAATAACACTTCACCTCGAATACTGTAATGCTATTGATAATGGTAACGACGTATTCGCAGCGTCAAACCGCGTTTTGCCCAGCTGGCCCTCACTGTATCACGTAAGAAACATTAAACCAACAATTCGAAGAATCGTTATAAAAGTACACTAATTCTGTAAGTGCTCATAGCAAACAATTCCTCCTTAAATATTCCTATGCATTCTGTTTTATTTTTAATATTTTAATTCATTTTCTCAAGTGATACAACTTTCGTACGTGTTTAATAATAGATAGACTTTATTGATGCTGTGAATCCATTATTGTGTAAGTGATATGGGACAAGTCAATGATAATTAACAATAAAGCTATTTATAGTAATATATACACAGTGGATTATATGCAAACATTTGTTCCTTAATGCCTTTAAGAATAATATATTAGTTCTAAAACAAAGCGTTTATATTTTGTAAGCCTGGGTATAGTTTTAAGTTTCTGTTGTATTCCCTGAACCAAGAATCAGGGATTTACACCAAATTGAATTCTAAGTATTTATATACTGTAGAAGCTGTAACTACAAATGTTGCTTTAAATTTTTATCTTTTTATATATCGATTTTAGAATGTTGGTAATTTGTTGTACAAGTTGATAACCATATAATTGAACTGTTTTTGAAAATATGTTTTGTTGATAATGTGCATTTCGGTTTTTGTCTTCTATTACAACTTGAACAGCTTTATTGATCAATATCATTTGGAAAAATCGTTTTGCAATAACGTTATTATCTCATTGTCCCAGAATCGCCGCGCAATATTTCAGAATAGGTAACCCACATTGCTCTGTAAGGACTGGGTAAAGCAGCAGGTAATTTTATGCCGTCAATACTTCAGTACTGGGAATATGCTTACCAATACCTCGTACATATCTTTTTTGAAAATAATTCTCTTTATTTCACCGACTATCAATGCATAATTACTTTACCCATGTAAACTGATAGTAAATTCAGCAAGTCAGAATAACTAAAGCCAAAATAAAATTTAATTCATATAAGTACACAAGTAAAAAAAAGAAAAGAAATTAATATTTGTTAATATGTGCACCGATTGAATATTACTTGTGTCGCTTATTCGGCAATGAAAATATTACAGAAAAAATGAAGAAAAAAAAATACTTGCATTATGTTTAGTTTTGTTCATCTCTAAAACCTCTGCAAGATGCAACCGATATGGTATGCATGCCATGAAAGTATACGAAGGTATAACTTAAAAAAAACTGTACTGCAATTCTGAAACACCGTGTGTACAACAGAGAGAAAGAGTGTTGTTCATTATACCCATGACTTTCCTCTGGATTACAAATAAATTTTGCAACAGAGAAAAAGTTCCATATCTGTATGCCATTCAAAAGAGACTACTCTCAGGGCTTCTCTCTTTACACTTTGTTCAAGCTATCTATATAAGATTGAAACAAAGTAATGTACATATATACGAATATAATTTTAGATCGTTTTAAATCCAAATACCTGTGAATTTTATAGTATTTATGCTTTTTATGCTTTTAGTTTTAAATGTTGTTATTAGTTTTTCAGTATTATTATTTATTTTGTTTTTTTCTCATAACTATTAGCTTATTTAACTCAAGCCAGCTTGGTGCTTCGTGTATGAATTTATCTAAAATAGTTTACTATTCATGAAAGTAGCCCGAATTCTCCTAGTTCTTCCACAGACAACAAACGCAGATTTGTAACAGCTGTACCTTGGAATCTAATAAAATATTGCTGCAATAAATGTGAAGTTTTCTATTGTTTAGGGCATGCAGGACAGATTTACAAGCAGAGTTTTCAGAATGTGCAGTGAATATTTTCAGTGATAACAGAAATTAGCAGCTAGCTTTAATAGCGTTATATTCCCAGGACTTTCTGTCCGCCTGTGGTGCCTCAGTAGTAAAAATGGGCGTTAAACGGAGGGACTTTCTGTAAGTCGTGAGATTAGTATTTAGATTGAATATGTTTATCGTATCTGTAACACTGTATGTATATACTAAAACATGAACAATGCTAAAGCAATAAGATACATGAGCGAGCACAATCTTTCTTACAGATATTTTCGCTTGATAACGAAACCAAAGCAACAGGCAGCTGATCAATAATAACAACGGAAGTGCTGCAATGGGCTGGAGCCATTTCGCGTTAAGAGTTACGTCAGCACGTTGAACAAAGCGGACACATTGTTCTTGACGGAGTCTGCATTTAATATCTTGCAGAATCATTTCCACTGTCTTCTTACTTAATTTGTATCTTTCGAGAAATATTCTTTTTCCAGTTCTTCAAAATCATTATAACGTAAAAAAGTATCATTCACTTGTTCTTCAAGATCCGGAATTTCAGCATTGAAAACTTGCGCCTTTAAATTTTTAAAAACTAAACGCATCCTAATAATCTTACCGTAACCAATGCCTACGGTTGAATTAACGGCATTTTGATGGACATGTTATGCCAAACAAAGCTTGGGAAATAAGAAATTTGGACTATCTCTCCTTAATTTATTTACCGCGCCATTATGTTAGAAATGAAACTTGGTTGGCAGCTCCTCTAGAAGATTACTGGTTTTCGCGGCCCCCAAACATTTCAGTGTTTGATTCCCTATTGCTTTATGCGTTTTTATGGGGAAAGAAAAAAAGGATGTATCTTGTATCTTTGTTCTGATTATATTTGCGAGTATTATTTGTAGGGTACTAGATTTTTAATATCTCGGTAAGTCGTGGAGTATTTTGACTAGTGCAGGTGAGAGAAAGCGGTAGGCCATACCTCTTCCTTGTAAGCGCCATTGTGTGCATGCACCACCTGAAACGTCATCTCTCATGCCGTGCGTTCCCAGGAAAGTTTGCCTCGAGGCTTATACAAACTAACTGTTGTTGCGTTACAAACTTAAATAAAATATTTTAAAATTCTACTGGATAATTATAGTGGCTGTATATTAATGGTAACACAGTTATAAATATGAAGAAAACCTGCAATTATTTCATTATCAAACAATGTTACCTTTGAATAAGAATGCTCTCATGTATACAATCTCCAGCAGCAATAATCGATCCTTTCCTTGGTAATGAGTTGTTATTAAATGACAAGCTGGTGAAGTTTTGAGGGAAATCGTGAATTAGTTGTTCGTTATTATAGTTGACTGTAAAGTAAATAATCACTATACAAAATTTACATCTTAAACACTTCCATGCGATTATTTGAAGAGAACCTTTCAATTTAAAAACTGGGTAAACCAATTAATTTGAGTCAAACCGTGATATCAATGCTGCTTTCTGTAGAGACAGATTTCATACACAAGTTTGCTATCGTGAAAAGCAGGAGAACTCATCTAGTGCTTTAGTGCTTAAATAGTGCTTAACATATTTATTAAAATCTCTCTCAGTCTCTCTCTGTGTTTGCGAAGGTT
Organism: Metallyticus violacea; assembly: GCA_030762175.1. Taxonomy (NCBI): domain Eukaryota; kingdom Metazoa; phylum Arthropoda; class Insecta; order Mantodea; family Metallyticidae; genus Metallyticus; species Metallyticus violacea. Next base: position 211,473,343 of record CM060846.1, on the reverse strand, counting down.
CTTTTAAGGAAATTTTTCACAAAATTATAAACTTAACAATAAAATCAAAGATATCTTTAAATGTGAAATATGAATGGAAAGGAATTTTGTCAATATTTCTTTCAATCCCAAGGGGTTATTAGACCCTGTTTGTGACATTTCTTATTCGCATATGTCAGTTTACAATCAATAGCTAATAAATTAGAACGAGTTTTAGTCTTAATACCACTCAATAACTTCAAATTCTAAAGACTATTTCTATCCATTCAATCAGTTCATACTTTGACCTTCAATCTCCACATTTACTTTCATTAACTTGATTTGAAGCTCGCCCCATTCAGTCATGCAGGTATGAGGATTAATGCTAGTTGTTAAAATTCTAGAATCTTGTAATCTATATTTATTAGCACCAGTAGTAAAGTTATGCACCCCGCCTTTATGCTCCTGCAAGCCGCCGCTGAAACAGCCTAATCTGAACACGATAGGGCGGAGAAAAACCCTGCTGTCATTGCCGCGGATAGAACTCTAAATCTTTTTTAAGCTACTCCAACAAATATAAAGTTATTAAATAATTATTGACATGTGTAGCAAATTTAATCTTGAAAATTGTAGATAAATTAATGTTTTCTCTTTTTAAATTACAGAAGTGGAGAGACATGACTGGGGAAGGAAAATAAGGAAGGAAAGAGTAAGTTCGTTCAGCCTATTTCATTTTACTATTTGGTTAGAAACTAGGCTTTAATTGTATGAGGGTTACGCACTTAAACCACAGATTGATCAAACTTGATTAACAGAAGTTTAATTCAAAATAAGCAGAAAGCTTATTAAGGGTTGGGTTTTTCTGATTGCCGCAACCATAAATGTAGGAATGACGTACCTATATTGTCCTTAGTAACTAGAAAAATAGAAAGTATGGAAGACATTAGCACAGCAATAGCACACACATGCTTATGTTTGATGGCGCTTTAAAGTTTCAGAGACAGTAATGCTGATGAACTGCTTACATTTTAAAGAATTGCAAATCCCAGTGGTTTAAAAAAAAATGGTTAAAAATTTAGAGAACAACCACAGACTTGTAAAGAGAAGCATTGCCCACGAAGATGTAACAAATAAACTGTAGCATTTTCATTAAGAATCAAAGTGGTCATTAAGACTTTCTTGGTCTTAAACTTTAACTTTAACGGAATCTTAGTTCTAACTAAAGAAGTATTTTGGCTCGAACAGGAATTTTTCGATTGAAATGTACCTCACAATGGTGTTGAAAATCTTAAAAACATTTACCTGTGTAACACTTTGGCTGATATAGGTCAAAAAATATGCACGAGATTTGTTTATAAAACTTAATATATCCAACCTGTGGATGTTTATTTCTTTAGACAATACAAAATCAGCAAGTTTATTTGAGTTATAGGCTGACAGAGCGCGGCTGCATACTAGTAGAAGTCAGTCGTCAAAACCTATAATGCATTTGCGGGTAGCAGCTTGTAGTTTGTTTGGGAGAGGCTTTGACAGCGAGTAGTTGTGCATTCGTGTATTTCTCGGTGCTTTCGCTGTACAATTGTTTTCGATAGTTAGACTGCTAAATAAACACAGTCTTGAAGGACCGGTTTTTATGTATGATACATATGTGAAAATGGATTCTCTAGGGAGTGAATAGTAAGGCGATTTGCAAGGAGATAAACTGACTCTAGTGTTCCACGTAGAGAAACTGATGACTAGCTTATTGAAAATTACGAAAGACAGGATTTCAATGAAATGAAACATGTTCCGGAATCGTCTTGTTCTTGGGAAGAAAAGTTAGATGTACTTTAGGTTTTTTCCTATACAGGTGCTCTGAGCATCATTTGGAACATCCCTTATAACACAATTTAGTGCTTATTATTGTTGTTAATATTACATTGTCATTTTACACTTTCAGTAAAATGATCAATTCTAAATTAAAGATACTAACTTTCCACGCTGCGACAATTATCTCCCCTTTTCCTGTTGCTGCGACTGCACTTTTCCAGTAAGTAGTCGCGCTCAGGCGGCCCGAAACTCGGCCAGATTTGTGAATCCTGTACAAGTTCTCGACTTAAAAATGGTTTTTGATTGTTAATGTTCCCTTTATAATCCTAAATTGTTTTACTAAACTGAACAAAATGTTGTACTTAAGAAGCAGGACAATTTTATAGGCTACATTAAAATTTGGACAAACCACTGTGCCTCTTAATTTCATTCTTTTTGATAGATGAAAAATAAAGTTCCGCTTCTAGTGTGCAACAAACTTGGACCAAACTGCAAAATTGTTCTTTAGAAACATACTTTAGCTTTATATTGCATCCTCTGTTTTCCTCTGATTTTATCCCTTAATGTACTGGGAAGATATATCTCAATTAAAATTGATTTTTTTTTAATCTGGACCCCAAATATACATAAAACTGTTTTTTCGAGTTCACACAATTACCTGCGTTACGGATTCCGTGAAATTGTACTTCGAATTGTTTATTTACTTATTTTTGTTTTGTTATCTAATAACATAAACGAATAAAGTAATAAAAATGTACCACTAAAGTGCTACACAACAATTAGTAAATCGCCTCGTGTGGCCGAGGTCGTTAAGGCGCGAACTCGAAGAGGGCAGGTCTTAGTTTCGGTTAAAACCAGAACCGTCCTGCATGACTGAGGTTTTATCCAGGTTTTCCTCAGTCCTCATAAATAGCAAATGCAGGAGAGGTACCCTAAACTTGGGCTTGGAACGCTTCCTTCCTTTAATTTTTTCCCCCAGTTTATCATTTCATCTCATATATCACCAGTGTCCCGTCCACCGCTTGTGATGCCTCAGTACTTAAAACGGACGTTAAACACTCTTCAAAAGTAAAAAAGCTAGTAAACAATTAAGATAAATTTTATTTTTAAGTTTTCAACTAATTTATATGTCAAAAAAGAACAGTTCACCGTAAAAGTTCAATGTGGCGTCGCATCATTTCGTATAATCACTACATTAGCACCTAAATATTTTTTTTTCTCAAAACCCTGGAAAATAAATTTTCTTCACGAAGCCAGAGCAACAGCAAGAAAAGTAATTCGGATCAGATTACATTGTATGATTTTAGATAAGTTAAATTGCATTATATAAAATTTGAAAAGAATGAAACAAAATTTCATCAATTATGTTTTAATTTTACAGATTGTGGAGTGTGAATATAGTAACGAAGTATAGGTTTCTGAAATTAATTCTTCATTATTAATCTATTTTAAACAGACTTTACCATTTTTGTTAAAAACCAGGGTTATCAATCATACAACGGCAATGAATGTCACAAATTAAAATCTGTTAGGTAGAAACAATAAGTCCGAATGATACAAAAACGTTTAAGTGATACACAATTTTTGTTATACTAACAAATCAATTTCTTCTTGTGCGCAAAAAAAATAAATCAAATTTCCTCTTTTTTCTTGTGATTTTAATTTTTTATGGGCTCTAAATTGTAACTACAAAGTTAAGTTTGAACTGTCTCCAGTCACTGCTACAATGTCGGTCCTGGTGATGTAGTGGTAAGCTTTCTTGCGTTCTAAAGTCACGGGTTCAAACTAGGCCGGGATCGATGGTTTTTTTTCGGGCGTAAAAATGGCTTCCTTCGGAACGGAAGTAAAGCCGTGGGTCCCGTGTCGTGCATTTACGGCCCGATAAAGAACCTCAAGCCTAAAAGAGAGGCCTCTGAGCAAAGTTTGTTGGCCGTTTCACGCCCGGAATTGAATGGGACGCTCATGACCTGAAATGTTAAAGTACGTCCTTAAATAAAACGAATCAAAACTGCCACAATACTTCTCGTGAAGTCTAGAAATATTCTTATCTTTTCATACTTAATTGCAACATGTCCTCTCTCAGTTTTATGGAATTCTGTATCATCAGCGAGTTCTTCATTCCTTCAATAACACATTTTGAGACAGACACTTAACATTAAATTTGTTGGAGACTTCACCTTAAATAAAATTATTATTTATCTTTGGAAACTGAAAAAACCAAGTATCAACAATTTAATATCACGTGTTACTCTCTTTTAGTCTGAATTGGCACTGATTTTAGATTACATGAAGGAAACAAAAGTAATTTGGAAAGCTTTCAAAAAATGATCTTGTTCTTGTTCTGTCCCCCACATCCATCAGCAAAGAGATGTGTTACACTTTTGTGTACGAAATCAACGTTATTAAACTGTGATGTAATGACTTGCAATTTCATTTGAACCTTTAAGAAAGTCAGAATCAGTACAAGAATAGATGTCCACCATTTCCTTATTGAGTGGAGACTCTGAATTCCGGTAGTTACAGTGAAACTATTTGCATTAATTTGCCTGCTGAAGTATTCACTATGATTTAGTGATTTAGGTAAAAGGAGACTCCTTCTGCTAGTCAAATGATTGATATTGTTAATGTATTATCACATTCTTGTCTCAAATATTCATGGAATGCATTGTAAATACTTATCCCAAACATCCGAGTATTTTTAACTGCTTGTTTTGGAATTTTGTATTATTTCTAAATATTCTGGGCTAATAGAATAGATATCTGATTTTGGACTTCTGAAGCCAATGTTGCAGATTTTATTTAGTTTTTGCGGTAAAAAGATCCCTTAACCTTCAAAGTATCACTCTCTGTACTATTTATTTAGAGATGCCAGATATTTTAATGTTCAAATCTGCATACAGACACTTTCTTTCGATTGTTTTTGAACGGCAATAGTACGATTCTGTAGTTCTGTGATTTCCCTAAAATATACTAGCAACACTTGTATGGCATGAAAATTATTTCTTTTACCTTCTCCTTTATTCTCGATTGACATTTTCTTTCCAGGTTCAAAGCGGTGGTTTAGAATGCACTGTTATATATATAAGTATGCACACACACTGTGTAAATGTAGTAACGTGTACTTCAGAATAATATATATAAATATATACACGGCTAATGACATTGCTTTTTTAAAATTTATTTTATTCCAGTTCTTTTCACTTTGTTCCTTCTTTCTTCATTCTATTTATTAAGAAAATTCATTATACCACGCTCACAAACTTAATATACTCTGATTTCTTATATCGTGAAATACTCATATTATTCATGTGACTAGTGATATGCGCACAGATTGCTTATAACGGAGAATTGCGCCCTAAGGCATGGATATATCATTAATATAAATAACCCTTATATTAATTGTTCATTTTCCCCTGCGTAGAGTGAAAATGTACATTGAGTATTAGTATTATACAGTTCAGAATTAAAATCTATATGAAGTTGAATGGATAACTAATTTTTACCAAAATAGGTGGCCACAAATAGTATGCATTTATATGCGTTCTACCGCCAGAGGTGCCCGAGGTCGTTAAGGCACGGACTCGTGAGCGGGAGGTCTTGGTTCGAATACCGCCAGGACGGTCCTCCTTGACTAAGGTTTTTTCCAGGTTTTCCTCAGTCCTCATATATGGCTAATGCCAGGGAGGTACCCTAAACTTAGGCCCGGAACGATTCCTTCATTAAAAATAAATCCTTTCCCAGTATATTATTTCATTTCATGTATCATCAGTGTCCATAGCCTGTGGTGCCTCTGCAGGAAAAACGGGCGTTAAACACCATTCATTCATTATATGTGTTCTTTCTTAAAAACAAAAAGCCTGCGTTTTACCAACATAAATAATAAAATAAAGTTTGCTTAAAACATAAGTAGGTCAAAACAATCTTCAAATAACGGCGATTTGAAGACATACATTTTAACCACCCAGTTTCAACCCTTAAGAACTGCAGAATGTGGTTGTAAATGAAAGGTACGTATTACCCACGTATATTATACGACACGCATATAAGAATCTCGGCCCTCCTCGGAGCCACATCTTATGATGAGTGGTTACCCCAAAATGGATTTTTCCCCTACCACTTGTTGGGGAGACCTTAACCGAATTCCTAAACAACACCTGCATACCAATCCTCTCCTAAGGTAATTGAGGAGGGTGCAGGCTATTTTTGTCAGCAAAGATGCCTAACATAAGAACGAACATACAACGTAAATATTTTGAACTATTGTTGGTAAGGTTTCAAATATCCATCGTAGGATAGCGAAGAGAACTCAAGCGAATGTGTCTTTTATTTGAGAAATTTGTTTCTATTTTATTTGTTCTTCTTTCTAGTGCTTTGAAAATATATATTTTAAATACTCCGGAAACACCTGCTTTTTCATTCTTGGGATCAACATGGTGCGTCATTCTAAGGGATTACGGGTCTATATCTGAAATCGCCTCTTCATAAATGCATTATGTTCAAGTCTACATCCAAACAACAAAGCCAGAAGGTTGGCTTATTTAACACAATATCAAAAACTGGAAAAATTAAAAGATATTTTTCCTATCACTTATTTTGGAATCATTGCAAAAAATATATGTTTAAGCACTCTATAGAACTGAACAGAGATAAAAAAAAAGGTATACGATCACATTTCTTTTTCTATTTTTTGTTTAACAGTTTTCAATTGATATAATATTAAACGTATCTCTAGCGTGCCTTAGAGTTGGTGCCCTTGCTATACATTGAGTGATTAATTATTATTGGTTTTAAATGCACCTTGCATTAAGGTCCCTTCCAGTTTCATATCTGTTACTTTCTTAAAGCTGAATTATTCGCCCCTATGCATCCGCATCTATGCAATTCACAGATTACAGCCTTATGCGAAAACGTCGCCTCTTGTGCCAAGCAATCATTGATTCTGCAGTTAAACTTTTATGCTATATTTCTTTGTTTCTACACCTAGCTAGCACTAATTATTATTATTATTATTATTATTATTATTATTATTATTATTATTATTATTATTATTATTATATCATCATCATACCGCCTGTGGTGCCTCAGTAGTAAAAACGGGCGTTAAACACTACTCAAAAAAAAAAATCATCATCATCATTTGGTTTGTTCACGGGCGTTCTTTAACATCGCAGGTCGTCAGCGTCTCATTCAATTGAATCGTTTATTTCAGAAACCAGTTAAGCACCAAAATAAGAAAAAATGAGTTAATGGCGGAATATGTTTCCATAAGGTTATACGCTCATTTTGGTGCACTTATCAATCAAACACTGTCCTCTTGTAATAGTCAGGCATGACATTGAATCTCGTGTTTAAGTCAGAAACCAGTCAAGCGACAATATTTGACTGGTTTCTGCAGTAAACAGTCGGTAAATTTTGTGTTTTTGTAACCCATATATGGTAAAAAACTAATCCTTTATAGTGATGGTTCATTAGGAAAAAACAAGAATCACACTGTTATATTTTTGATGAATCTTTGTGACATAGAGCGATTTGACAATATCGCCCACAACTTCTCTATTCGCATTCACCGTGTGGAAGACTTTGGGGCTATAAAGCATCTACTGAAAAAAGTTGATTGCATTTACACTCCAGAGGAAGTGGAGCTTATACTGAAATTCAGTAAAAGAAATCGTTTTGCTTTTCACAAAGATACCTCCCAAGATGTCAGAAGTTTCCAAACATTGTGGCCTCATTCATACAAAAAACTTACTAACTCAGACGAAACCTCTGTACAGATATTCCAAAAGACTAAAATGAGAGTTTTAAGAAGTCGACATATAAAATGTTTTGTTAAAACGAGAACACTCCCCTAAGACCGCGGGTTCGAACCCCGCCAGGACCGATGGATTTTTTCGTGGCGTAAAAATCCTAAATATGGCTTCCTTTGGAAGGGAAGTAAAGACGTGGGTCCCGTGTCGTACATTTACGGTACGAAAAAGAACCTCAAGCCTGAAAGAGAGGCCTCTGAACAAAATTTGTCGGCCGTTTCACGCCCTGAGTTGAATGGGACGCTGATAACCTGAGCTGTTAAAGAGCGTCCATAAATAAATCATTAAAAAAAAAAAGCACACTCCTGAAATCATTCAATCAACTTTCACTCTGCTGAAAGCAGGTTGTGTTCCTGACTTACCCACCCTAATGACCTACTCTTCAGGAAAAGTAAAGTTTATAAATATAGTTTATTATACTTACTTAACAAAATATTACTTAGACTTACGTGTAACAATATTATTTCATTCAAAATTTTATCAAAAGTCTAAAATGTATTGTTTCCTAAATATTTTTGTATATTCTTCATTCATGTTTCGATCTGAGCAGTAAATTTCTTCGTTATTGTTTTACGTTCCCGTCAATTTCAATATGAAGAAGATACAAGACCTAAATGCCCTAAAATCTGGTGGGATATGACCACTTTTATTACAGCATTTTACAAGGACCTACTACATAGGCAGAACGTGCTGTGGAGTTTATTTATGAGGATTGATTAGCTCCTGTCATAATGAGCGGGCATTGCTGATTTCATCCTTTTAATTGTCTCTGTATTAGCAATGTAGTCTAAACCTAATTACTAATATTTTTTTAAATAAGTATGGGTTTTATGACAAAATCCTCAAAAATTCAAGAATTGTGCCATTAAATTACGTTTGTATCACTCGTTTATTGCAGAAACCAGATAAATGCAAAATATTAATTTTTTTACAGCAAAGTTAAAAAGCACAAAATAAATATATTTAGTTAAAAAAATTGAAATATATCCTACTTTCGGAAAAAAACATTAAAACCACTACCAAAATGTTTAATCTGGTGCTATATATATTTTAACCGAAAATGGCAAACCTGGCGCTTAACTGCTTTCTGAAATAAACAATTCAAATCAGGGCTTGAAACAGCCAATAAAATTTTCTCAGAGTCCTCTTCTTTCAGGCTTGAGATTCCTTTACCTACCGTAAATCTACGACATATGACCCACGGCTTTATTTCCCTTCCGAAGGAAGCCATATTTAGACTTTTTATGTCCGAAAAAATTCATCGATCTTGACCGGGATAGAAAACGCGATCTTGGGTCTACGAGGCAAGTACGGTTACCACTAAATCACCAGGACCTGCTCCACACTAAAGATTTCAGGTTGCACTAGCGCAAAAAAACTGCGAACCTTATCACAAAGTGGAATGATACAGAAATGTCTTGTAGTACAAAACTCCAACAAGGGTTCCTCGTGCTCACTAGGAAATTTAGGACACTTTTTAACTGGTATCCAAGGTCATTTTAAATTTCTTCATCTCACGAACTTCATTAAGATGTTTATGAATCATTATAAGACACAGAACTTTAAAAAAACTGCCAATTTTTCTTGAAATGGTTTCCTGACAGCTTCAGCGTATCTGTCAGAACATATGGATTTTAAATAAACATTACTTGAGGTTTACAATAATTAACTCCATTGTTTTCCATTTATTTGCCCTGTCCTAGCAGACTGTAGAAATGCGTCAGTTCAGTGGTTATTCTTGTATGGAACTGCATAACGCCACGCTCACATATCATAGCTAAGCCGCACACTTACAACCAGTATTAAAACTGTCAGTGCAAAAATGTTTAAAATAAAATCAATAGCAACTAACTGTTTAAAGCGTATATTTCAAATCAGGGAAGTCAAATCCCAGTTATAATACTCTCGCAACCACAACAGCGAGGGATCGCAGTGCATTATCGATCGATGGCGTTATGTTATGACGACTGTGGATTACTGTCCGGCATTTAGAAATGAGTCAATGCAGGTTGGTTACCCCTGTTTTAAATCATCAATTGTAAAGAATAAAATAAATATTTCGATCAAATTGTCGGAACTATTTCTCAGAACAATTTTAATCTATCATGTGCAAAAGTTACTTATTGATGTAATTAACTATAGCAAGAATAACATAGCACAGAGGTATAAAATCCCGAAACTGTGGATGTTAATGCAGATTTCCTTATAAAGGCGTATCATAAACTTATTTAATGTTTATAAAATTATTAAAGTTTTGAATTATATGTTTTGTTTCTTTGTAGTGATTTAAAATGAACTTCAGTTCCATTGATAATTAATACTTTTCTAATTTTGGCATGATGAATGTGTACATACGAGGGTTATTGAATAAAAACTATACCTTCCTTGGCCGAGGTCATTAAGGCGCGGACTTGTAAGCAGGAGGTCTGGGTTTCGAATCCCGACAGAACTGTCCTCCCTGACTGAGGGTTTTTCCAGGTTTTCCTCAGTCCTCGAAAATTGCAAATGCGGGGGGAGGTACCCTAATCTTAGGCCTATAACATTTCCTACCTTAACAAATTCCTCTCCCAATTAATCATTTCATCTCAAGTATCATCAGTGCCCATTGCCTGTGGTGCCTCAGTAGTAAAAACGAGCGTTAAACACTATTAAAAAAATATCATAATTTTATAGGCATAATATTACGCGCTAAAATGTAACTGTGCATGTTTCATGCACGCAAAAGGCTCATGTGGAACTGGTTTCATTTTTGTCACTTGCAGTTCCCTCCTGTGAGAGGTGCGCAAGTTGAAACAGATTCAGTTCTTAGTGTAGCAAACCGGAGATGACACACGATGAACAACATGCTGCTCTAAAGTTTTGTTTTCTTCTCAACAAATCTTCTGCTGAGGCTTGTGCAAAGTTACAGGAGGCCTACGGGGAGTTCTTTTTGTTTTCTTCCATGTGGCACAGTTCGAAGATGGTTAAAAACGTTTAAAGAGAGGAGGCAATCAAAGTCAAAGCAAGGTGGACCCACCGCTCCAACTTGTGCCCTAATGGAAGAGTACCGCTACTGGCACAGTGAGAGAGGGTCAACGAATTATATCAAGAACACTTTCAGAATTTCTGAAAATTTCACAGAGTGCAACTCACACGTTAGTAATTGAAAAATTGCACGTGAGACGTGTTTGTACAAGATGGTTCCAAGACTGCTGATTCTCGAACAAAAGAACATGCACGAGCAGGTTTGCATGCGGTTGAAGATAATGTTGCAGGGAGATGTGGAGTACCTTTCAAAAGTAGTCTACGGTATTCAAGGAATGATTTACAAGCATGTCGTACCGGCACACACATCTGCACCTGAGCAACACTACTGAGATGTTGTCGGCCCTGGTGTATAGTGGTAACCATACTTGCCTCCTAAACCCAAGATCGCGGGTTCAATCCCGGCCAGGATCGATGGATTTTTTCAGGTGTAAAAATCCTAAGTATGGCTTCCTTCGGAAGGGAAGTAAAACCGTGGGTCCCGTGTCGTACATTTACAGCACGATTAAGAACCTCAAGCCTGAAAAACAGGCCTCTGAGCAAAATTTGTTGGCCGTTTCACGCTCTGATATCAATGGAATGCTGATGACCTGAGATGTCACAGATCGTCCTTAAATAAATCACATCAAATCACTGAGATGTTCTGAAACTCTGCAAGGGCGATATCCACATTTTTATGCAACAAGCTGAATGCCACACCACGATAATGCACGGCTGTTTCAAATATGTTGTTGCTAAATACCTCTCAAAAATTAACGTCAAGTGTGTGCGTCACTCACCCGAGATGCTTTTCCTTTTTTCAAATTGAAAATCACCTTCGTGGGAGGCAGTCTCCATTGTCAGAAACGGTAGTGAAGGCTGCGAAGGCAATGTTGAAAGACTTGTCAAAAAATTGTTTCCAGTACGTCTTTGAAGACTGGCAGAAAAGCTGGAAAGGGGAATTGCATCCAACGGGGTATATTTGAGATTGATACTCAAAATTATGAGGAAGTGTAAAGGGATGTTGTTTAAGAAAAGCATCATCTCTCTTCAATGACCACCCCTCATATATGAAGAGGTTAATACGTCTCTCCTTTGGGGAGAAACAAGCTATGGGAATAAACAAAATAATTTATTTTATACATTTTCCTATTGTTGTAACTTGTTTCAGCTTCTTTAAACTTCTAAGAAACGTTGTGTCGATTGTGTCGCACAGCGCTCACCCGTAGCTGCCGTGGTATCCTAACAGCTTAAACGTTTTCAAATATTTCTTGAGTTGGTAGTCTGAAGAAACCAAAATCAGAAGAATAAGTGGGGTGAACCATGTTTCAAATTGAAGACCTGCCAATTTTAGCTGTGTGGTTGCTTCCCAGCACTGTCTTTGAGAAAGAAGGTTCCTTTTGAAAGTTTTCTTCATAGTTTGCAAACCGGATGCTGCTTCAGTTTGTTACAAAGTGTAACACAGTGTTTCGCTATTTATAATCCAAGAGTCTCTGCAATCTTCTTAGCAGATATCCTTCCATATTCATAGCATGATTGACACTCGCGTTTTCTGGAATTTTCACTTGAGTAGATTCCTCACAACGTTGTTCATTTTCCGCACGCAAATATCTCGTTTAAACGCAGAAACCCAAATCTTGACTGTGCAGAGGAGAGGCATTGGTCACCAATGCAACCAGCAATCATCGTAAATTTATTTGGGCGATTTACCATTTAGAAAAAGATATTTCAATATATTGGCTATAAAATTTCTATTATACTGCCCCATTTTCACTGAAAAAAAAAATAATGAGACGGCAGTTATAAATTTTAGGTTATATAAAATAAGAAATATTACATTTTTATATAATGATATCCAGTTAGTTGTAAATTAAATAGGAAAGTAAAAAGGGTATCAGCATCTTTAGTAAAGGTGTAAATATTTCTGAACAGTTGATGCTCTTTTAAGTTAAAATATCTCATACACAAGCTCGAATAATCTATACGATTGTCTGCAAAAGTGACAATAATAGCATTTTGGAAGGGGGAAAAAACGTGGTGCTTCTATAGGAACCCCATTTTTCCGGTCTTCTCACAATCTCTCAGACAAAAGTACACATAATGATTTGTAGAGTTTTATACAAACAACTCAGCATTCAAATCCACTCCGGTACTTCACTGGACTCTATTTAAGTGCGTTCATTCTGGCAGTAAAAGGGTCGAAACCTTTAAACGGGAGCAGTGATGATTAAGAATGCAATTATTGTTAAAAGCTCAGGATCACTCACACATCCCCCTGCAGCCGTCATTCAACTCTCCAGATTTAACAACCTGTATGGTAGACATTTACCTGCCAATCTTTAGGACTGCTTAAATTATTTACCATTGTACTAAACAGAAAATTGCACCGATCCGGTCTGCACGTGCTCTTTAAGAAAGCAGCGAGGAAAAGACGTATAATGCTTAAGGGACCGACAACTTCTAAAGGAAATTCCTTCCCCGAAAACGACTTTCAAAAGCAGTATAAAGTTTCCTTTAAACGCCTCTGTCAGCAAGGATCTTTCAATAGACATTTTGTGCACAAATAGCTGTTATTGAGACTCGATGGTTGGTACTTGGTGAGCCACAAATAATGTTTTCCATTGGACGACCAAACTGTATAAAAGCGGGCTCAGTAATGACTGCCGAATGACCAGCTATAGAAAACCCCAGGCCATGAAGGTTAGGATCAGCTGGCAGATCTGAAGTAGATCGCCTGAACCGGTCGGCTGAATTCTTGTCCAGTAAATGACCGTCAGCAAGGTCTGTTCTTGTATTCCACTCACTAGGTGTTTTCCTTCGTTTGCCAACAAAAGAAATCTGTCACCTGGTTGTCACACATGGGTGACTTTGTGTTAGGGCTGTACATTTACAAATCTGACTTCAACCGGAAAGGCGAAGTAAACGCTACAATAGCGTTATGTTACCGATTGGAAAAAAATTCCTATTTAAATTCCTATTTTTTGTTTAATTTCTATACTGCTTATAAAAGCAGAAAACGTTCTTAATTTAAAAGTAAACTTGTTTTAAGTCATTAAAAATGTGTTCCAATGCTAATGTTATACCTTATATACTATTGAAAATTACGAAACAGCAACAACACCTTCATTTCAATGGAGTTTTCTATGGACATTTTTATTTCACACTAGCCGTAAGTGGAACATAAGTTGGAAATGAGAACTGAACTTTAAAAATTCAGGCAACGGTCTAGATTCGAATCATGGATCTTCATTCTCTTATGAAATTAATCTCTCATGGTACAGAAATCTTAGGGAGGTCTCTCGGTGATATAGAATCAGATGAGAGGGGTTCGTGTTTCCGCGTTTGAAGGAGGACCGGTAACTCAGTTGATTAATTTCATCCCGGAAGGCTAAAGTTCCTTGGTTCGAATTCCAGCTGTGATCCGAATTTTTCAATTCTTATTCCTAATTTCCAACTTATGTACTACACATGCCTAGTGTGAAAGAACAGTTTCTATATATTTGAAAAAAACTGTTCGCTTTCAGATATAATAATGTTTAGAACTTTAGACAGCGAATGCAAGTAGATAGATATCACTTTAAGTATCTTGACACTCTTTTGTTTGCTTGTCAGTTTTACGGAGTTATAATAACGCGAAATTTTCTTTTAATTATTGCTATTATTTGTATTTTCATTACATCATTGCTACAAACTTGGAATAGCGAAAGATGCTACAATCTAGAAACTCATATACTTGTATATCATTTGTTCATCATGCCATAAACCATTCTGAATCGATTTTATTATATTTACTCTTGAAGTATGCTGAGTACGTTAGTATTGTGTTCCGGAAACTACCGCATTCACTCCCACGGCACGCAAGGAGAGATTCTTCATTTACGGCTCGGAATCACACTCGTACAGAAACCGTCAACTGATCCCATTAAAACCACTGGAAAACAATTTGCCTAACGATTGCTAAATCTGTTACGGCAAAGCCAAGTCAACACTAAAGACCTGAGCTAACGAGGAACGTGACAGCAACGACCTCGGCATTTAAACCTTCCAGTCTTGGCAATAGAGATCCCGTTACATTTCGCTCATTGTTCGTATATCTTTGCTATATTGATAAAATAAATCACATAAGTCAGTAATGTATCACGTTTTGCTACACCTGCGATGTGTTTACTTTCATCAACCTTAACCAGAGGCTCAAACATTTAAGATAGTCCAACGTGTAAAATATATGCATGAGCATAATTATTTTACACCGCAATTCTTCAAGCAGGGAGTCCGTCCGTAAATATTCTGCCGAAAGCAGTGACAGCATAGTAATACGAATATATTACTGATACATGATCTACTAGACATTCACCTAAAATGTATCAAAGAGCTGCAATTTGGAGAGTATACCACTATGACTTTAGAGTACACATAAACGTGGATAACATTCCCTAAATACAAACTCTGTACTGAGTTCCCATCTACCTTATCGCATTTTAAATGTTCTCCGCGGCGCCGTGGTCGAGTGGTTAGACAGCTGTCTCCCACCAAGGCGACATGTCCGTAAGTGAGATTTGTGGCGAACGAAATGGAGCTTGGGTAGGTTTTCTTCGGGTACTTCGGTTTCCTGTACCACTCATCTTCACCTTCAGCATTTAATGTAACAAACAGGACCTAACAATACCTTAGGATTAAACAGAAATATTGACAAAGCTCCTTTTCACTCATGTAATTTGCAGATACTCGGAGCGCGCATTACAAAATGTACTGCACTATTGCCCTCTGTTGTGTGACCCACAGTTCGTTTTAGTTGTCCTAATCCCTTGAGCTACTGTCGACTAGAGATGTAACTTAGATTACAATATTAATTGAACATTTTATTTTAAGATAAATATAAAAGCATTCTATGACAATTATTTTCTAATGTATTTATATATTGTGACCTAAAACTTTGGATTCATCATTTTAATTGTAGGGCGCTCCCTGTTGAAGCGATTGCTCCTAACAAACGAAAGCATTACCTCTCCGGCTCCAAGTGCACAGGATCCCCACTAACAAATCTTTACCGAGTTCTTTGTGCGGTAATAATTCATTAATAAGAAAGAGAAAAGAATACATTTTGTCTTTCATTTTGCCTTGCTATTGATTTTTGAGAAGATAAAAGTATAAAATAATCAACATGCAACAAAACAAGTGAAGACGTTCGACTTGAGATTTTAAAAATGCGACTTTCGCTAATTCAAATGTTTTAATAGTATTTCTTTTAGTTTCTTAGATATGCAGGATCCTCGATGCAGCTTCATTTGTACTGCCTATAGTTATGGTCGTAATTTCAAGCTATTTTAACATTTTATGTAATTCTAGACGTTTAACATTGAAGACTAATGTCCAAAAGTGAGAATAATGATTGCAATTGGCACAAAATTCTTTCAAGAATTAATAAGAATCTATGAGAAGAAGTCCGGCAGTTATCTCAACAAAGAACTTGACACCAGGTTTGTGACCAATGCTGTGTATGTTGCACATAAGATGTGATTTATTACTCGCGAGTTTGACATTTGAAGTTACTAATACTGATTTTAATCAAAGTGAAACTGAAACACATTGTAAGAATATATACGTTCCACATTTTGTACATATTGCCCCTAATCATTATGAATATATGGAGAAGTCAAAGCTTTTCCTGTGCACTGTCGATCACATACGCCCCAGCATTTCACACATTATACAGCTGCAGAAGGTATAAATGTTCACTTGCCATGTTGAACATTTTTGTTATGTACACATTTTAAATTGCTAAATGAAACACTTAAGCCCTTGGATGTTATTCCCTTTAAGCAGAACATGAACTTCAGAGGTTGCACCTATACCATTCCTATCTTTTTATCAATTGCTGCTTTTCTACACTAACATTTCGTTTTATGTTATTTTCTTTAAATTAAAATAATTCTATAATATTATATTTCTACCTAAACTAATAAATATGTGTCATACAGAGAGCAAAATCCTAATTTAACTTATTTCTGTAGTTTAAATGCAATTTAATAGTTCACAATTGTCATTTTATGTTTCTACCAATAAAGAATTCCTATAATTTTTGACAACCTGTCTTTAATCATCCTAATAATTTTGATGATATTTCTCAAAGTAGTCCTCATTGGATACAATTTACCTGTCTGCCAGTCTGCAAAGACATGCTGGGAACACTATTTGACAGGTCCTTCAGAAACATCTCTGTAGCTGTTACCACTGTTTCTGATGATGAAAAATACTTTTCATGATAGTTTTTTTATCAGTGTTTAAAATCTGTTTTAACTACTGAGGGATCACAGGCGGTGGGCGCTGGTGACATGTGAGATAAAATGATAAACGGGGAGGATTTTATTTTTTTAAAGCAAGGAAGCGTTTAAGTGTTCCGGACCTAAGTTTAGGGTACCTCCCCGGCATTTGCCATTTATGAGGACTGGGAAAAAAAATGGAAAAACTTCAGTCAAAGAGGATGATCCTAGTGGGAATCCAATCCCAGACCTCCCGCTCACGAGTTTGTGCCTCAACAGCCTCGGCCGCCCGAGACGATTTCAACGAATGTTTCCTCACATAGGTTTTTGTGAGATATTCACCAATAACATTTGCAATGTGCGACCTTACTTTATTGTTGTAACTTGTTGCATGGAAATGTGGCCTTGCAGAGTTCTCAGGACATTTGTGTAGCGTTGCCCAGTGCTAGTAAAGCATTCCTTGAGTATCGAAAAATGAGATGATGATACCTTTCTCATCAGAAGATCAATTTCGCTGTTTTTGGTGTTGGTGGCGATAATTCCCACACAGAACTTTGCTGTTTGCTCTCAGAAATTAAATGATGTAGTAAGTCTCATCAGCATTGATTACTTTTAAAGGATTCTGCACCTTTCTTTAGCACCATCTTCATGTACTGCTGCACATGAACGCCCTTATATTTGGGAATCAGTTTTGGAAGCCACACTCTCAGTGCAACTTTTGAAATACTAAAGTGTGGGTGACACCCAGTGAAAATTTCATAATTTCAGAAAGTGCTCTGTTATTCGACGAGCCATTCTCACAATGACAACAGCAATATTGAAGTTTTCTTCCGTTAAGGCACAAATTGGAGCGCCAGGTCCCCCTTACTTTGAAACTGATTGTCTCCCCTCTTTTAATATTTAAAACCGTCTTCTAACTGCGCTATAGAGAAGAACAAACTCTCCATAAGCCTCCTGTAACATTGCAGAGGCTTCAGCTGAAGCTTTGCTGAGAACTTCATAGCAGCATATTGCTCGTCGCGTGTCACTTACATTTTGCTGTAGGCGGAACTGAACATGTTCAACTTGCACACCTCTCACAGGCGGCAATTGGAAGTGACAACAATAAAGCAAATATCACGCGTACATTACATATTAAGCTAACAAAGATTGAAGAGTTAAATTTTAGCGTGGGAAATTATGCTAGTAAGGAAATTAAAATCATTCATCATTGACCATCCCTCGTATATTAACATTATGTGAATGATATGAAAAGAACATAAAGATAAGGCAGATATTTATTCTGTAGCAAAATTTTGAACAATTAATTCCAATCACAAAATGTTTTGAATAATTTTTTCCACCATATCCTCATTGATGATATTGAGAAAATAAGGATTATTTAATTCTTATAAAAATGTTGCACTTTAATTTCGGCAGCTGCAAGAAATGTTAGCAAACGGCATTCTATGTCATTTGTACAGTGCAGACAAGCTACTTCATTGTATGTGCTGTAGTTTCCAAACACACCTTCCTTTCCTCTCAGCGAAATTTGCACAGTGATATTTACCTTTATATTTGCAATATTGTAACGTAAATAACATTGGGGAAGAAATGCCCATATTGGAGATCTTTTGTTTTTCAATCGATGTCTAGTCACCCAGATTATCCTTGGTGAGGTGAGTCGTTTGCAGTTTTTATTTCTAACACTTACAGTCTTCCGTAATTTGTTTATAAGGAGAAAAATTATTAAACATATGAAACCTTATCATTTGGAAATATTTCCCCATCGTCTTCGAATTTCAAGGGCGAAATGTAACACACTATTTTAGTTCATAATCACACACTGTATCCTGTTTGAAAATGCATAAGATTGTACAGTTGATCTGCACGAAGAGTTCTCAAACTTTCCATGACCACTTAACTCCTAAGATTTAACTCAAAAGTTTAAAATTCCAAAATTTTATCCTATATATTTTTTTCATTTGTTCATCATTGGTTTATAAAGTTTACATATACAGAAACCAATAAATATATATTTGTAAATGTTTGCCTTTTTATTGAAGTGTATAGGAAATAGTAATCGTCATAACAATAATATTGTAATGAATATATACCAAACCATATAACATTAATAATAAATATTAATATATGATGCCACAGTATTACTTGTTTCTTATAATTTCTGAAAGAAAGGGATGTTGTTGTATTTCTCTTACAAGTCGTGATAATTTGAGCTAAATACAGAAATTTATTTCTAAATTTTGATTCTACTTTTTCCAAACAGTTTCTATACTTGTTTTAATAAATGAGTGCAGGGAATTATTTTTCACACAAATAAGTTGTTTCGAAGGATATCAATACTTTCATGGTTCTCATGGCCTTCGTGGAAAATTTGGGGCAGGCGAGCCCCAGCCTACGCTGCTCGCTGCCAAAAGATACGTGTTATTACCATGTAAACTATCACAATACATATGATTTCTGCCTGATCTACTTTTTCTACTTACCTACATGAAAGGTCTCTCTGGAACAAATACTATTTTTCAATTAGATTCAAAGTTACTTTACCTCGATAAATTTCTACCATTCTTCGTGTTCTCATATGGTGTTCATTATTGAACTAATATCTAAGAATATATTTCGGTTTTCATAATTAGTTTATATAAATAACTAAATAAAGATTAACTAAGCTTTTGAAAGAATATTTCTTAGTCGAGATTTCCGCTAATTGAAATTAAGTATAATTCATAGCAACTCGGGAATTTTCATACAGCGGGATTTAAAATTAAGTAAAAGTAAAGTGCAGTCAAATCTAAGCCTGACTTTGTTCATACATATCTACAGTGCATAAAACAGCATTATAGCCTACTGCATAAAGTGTAAAACATACTGTTTCCCTCTAGGATATTTTTTTATTAATTCTTCAATTTAGTTTTCTTAATTTTCTATCTCTCTCTCTCTCTCTCTCTCTCTCTCTCTCTCTCTCTCTGTGTGTGTGTTTGTACCTTATATGCCAAAAGTTCTTTTTAAATTCTTTTGCATGACGTATAATTATGAAAAACACGTTTTATATAAACCCCTTTATTTATGTGAATTTGCAGATAACATTGTTCAAATGTAGCCTTTTTGTATAATATTTCAAACATGTGAATAATTTCTTATGTGTAGATTTTATAATGAGTTTATGAAAATTGGGTGCTTTATACTTGCGTGGAGAATTTATGGTACATCAGCAGTTGCTCATTTCTTGAATTTTTGTGATAAAATAGTGATTTGTCATGCCACTTCTTCTGCGAAGACTGTGACACTTTTTATTTTGTTAAATAGTCAGTGTCCAAAATGTTCTAGTACAGTTTCTGAAGAACGGTCTCTTTCTAGAAGTGCATCCTGCCTGAAACAAAATATATATATATATATATATATATATATATATAATTATTAACAATAAATGCAATATGATTAGGTAACAAAAATTAATGAGAATTGTAAATACAGATTGCAGAAGTTATGAGACCATTTAAAAGTAGTAAAGTACTACCTTATTCTTTGACAGTTATTAAGAAAAGAGGAAATTCGTTCTAGGCTAAAACCAAATTACTCAAAACTGTCCATTACGGTAGTGCAGGGGCAAGAAACAAAATAAAAAAAAACTCTCAAGGAGTTCGTTGAGTCAGCCCTGGTGGTCTAATGGTAACCGTATTTGCCTCATAGACCCAAGACCGCTCGTTAAATCTCTGCTAGGGTCGATGAAAATTTTTGGGCGAGAAAATCCTAAGTATGGCTTTTCTTTACAGGGAAGTAAAGCCGTGGGTCCTTTATCGTAGATTTACGGCACGTGAAAGAACCTCAAGCCTGAAAGATAGGTTTCTGAGCAAAATTTACCGGCCATTTCACGCCTTGAATTGAATGGCATGCTGATGACCTGAGAGGTTAAAGGGCGTCCGTAAATAAACCAAATAATAAAACCTAATTGTAGCTATGGCGGGCAATGACGTTTGTGCTCATACTACCGTTATGAACTAAGTATTAGTTTGTTGAATTATACTATCTCCAACGAACTCTGGAAGAAAAAGTAAAAGCGAAACAGCAAGGAAAGCAAGTTTAAATGCAATGCAGTCTAGGAACGTCAGAGTTATACAAATTTTGCAGTAGGAAGGAACAGATTCTTTTCCCCGAGAGGGGGGGGGGCAAAGTCAACATCTGAGGTGCAAAAATATTTAATTTTCGAGCAGAAGCGCTGGTTTTGCTTTGCATGCAGGAGGCGTATAACGCATAATTAACATTTGTTCTAATAATTCGCAAGCATGCACTCTTTATCGTAATGAGTAAAATATTTATTCAAAATTTAAAAGATCAGTGGAGAAATATATAGTAAAAATTGAGAGAATCATTAGTCATTCTGCGAACTGTATACCTTATTAGTAGCGGCGATTTACTTATTAGATTGCATTGTTACAACTGACTTTTACTATTTGCGGCATTGAAGATTAATAAACTGAGTGAAATAATAGGTAAAGCTTTATTTCTGTTTGTTGTAGATAACTTTCGTTCTCGTTCATCACAATACTACTATATGCGTTACGCTATGAAAAACAATATTAGCATTTTTACAACCAAGGAACTGGGAACAATATAGGGCCAAGTACAATAATCCATTTTTTGTGTGTGTTAATCTTCCGAAGGAGTTGAAAGACTCCGGTGGGCCGAAAATATTCTAAAAGACACAGTGGAAAGGAGCGTTGTATATACTTCATATTTTATTATTAGGTAAGTCTCCCCATTTATTTTAAACATTCATAAGGTTCCTACCAGCCGCTACTGTGTGTGACCTGATCTCAGTGCCTGTATTGAAAATTAACTTTGGAGGTCCGCGGTAGTATTTGCAGCCGACTCTTTTGGCATCCCTGACAGCGAACCAATAAATTGCTAAGCGATAGAACTTGGTCTTGACAACAGAATGTTTTGGACACGATGGAAATCTTGAGACGCTCCCTGCACAATGAATAACAGCATGGAAGGTTCCAAGGGCATTGAGGGGTCCAGCTTTTAAAAAGTCAATATGAGACCTCGTCAGTCCATTAGCGACAACAAATACTGGCATGAACTGGGACATGGGCTTTGTGGAGTGGATAAAGTGTCCGATGACCGCCATTCTCACCTCTGGCATGGTTGGATAGGGTTTCTTGTCAGGTGTTTCTCATCTTCTCAATGCCTCTCGGTTGAAGGAGCAGGAGGACATTTTGCCGCTCCAGTCGTTTCTACTTAAGAGACAAATGTTCCTTTTGAAACTGTTAAGACACCTATTTGGGATTTTCTTTCGGAATCGGTCCCGCCCTTAAGGATACTTTATTGGTCAATAGATGATGCAGATGTCATTCGTTCTAGCATTGTCCGTTTTCTTATCCAGGCGGTCCAGTGATAAGTAACGTAATCTGCAGCAATAAAATCTAATTTATTAGTGTAAATTAATAGATTTTTCAATCCCAGTGTAAAAATATTATTCCACTTAATATTTGGCGTAATTTGTACTATTTCTTGCTCTTTTAGCATTGAGAAATTGGTTTCAATAAGCATTTTATAGTTTTCTTTCTGTCATGAAAATCACGGAACGCTTATGCAAAATATATATATATATATATATATATATATATATATATATATATATATATATATATATATATATATATATATATAAACAGAAAGTTTGTTGTATAACTAATATTAGTAAATAATGTCTTTTTTTATCCACGAGAGTGTGTTAAGTTCCAATTCACTCAAATGTTTTTATATCTAAGGCTAGTCTTTAAAATCTTTTGCCTAAAGAGATAAATTAGTTATATTACGCACCGGAAAAGAATTGCCATTTTCAATGTACAACTTTCATTCTGTAAGAAATGAATGATTTATCTAGATTTTTCATGATGTAAAAATTGCATATAACGCAAATGTAATTAAACTTTTCCTAACAGTAGTGTTAAATTATGGTTGGTTTACACGGCCGTTAAATGTGGTCTTACAACCTCTCCATATTGAAATATTTATTTAATGTAAATTTGTGCTCTCGTAAGAAAAAGACTTTATGACACATTCCTGAAGTAATTTTTACATACTCATATTAAAGCCTCGCTTTTAACTTCACACTCTTTCAAAACGACACATTATGTGCTTTGTATCGTAAATAGCTATCAAAATGTTGAAGGAAAATGAGTGGACTTTTTAAATAGAACACATACTTTCTCAAATAAGTTGATGTTTATGGACAATTAAATATTTCATCTTATAAAATTATGCTGCCAAGGAATCAGGTATTCAATGCATACATATTAACTTTTTCCCTTAGTATGCCGCGGTTCAAATCACATTTGGATCTAGTTGTCTAAGGAAGTTTATCTAGAATTTCCTTTCAGCCTAAAAAGTAGAACGCTACATACCTTCGGCAACTTTAAAATTCGATACTTTATATTTTTATAGATATTCTGTTCTTTTGCGTTTTTCTTGTGGCACAATTGTTTGTCACTGGTGATCACAAAGCATTAATTCTGGTAGGCTAAACCAGACAAGTTACAATAAGTTTATGGAAAGGGGCTGAACAAAAAGATGTTCAATAATACAAAATGTGTATCTTCGGAAATAATTCTGTACGTTATAATCATTAAAAATAAACAGATATTCAAGGTTAGCAAGATTTGCGTACTGTACATTATATTTTGTTTGCAATTCTCAGAGTTCGAAACAAAAGAGAGATGTTCGTTAGTAAATAACAATAATAGCTATAGAAGGTGATTTACATGTAAGTGTAGGTGAAATATAGAAGTGAAAGTAAAACTAAAATTTCTGTACAACTTTTCTTGAATGTGCTACGACACATAATGCGATTCCTTGCCTGACATTACCAATGCGAGAAAAGCACAAATGCCTTGGGATACGTCATGTTCTTCAACACATTAAATATTTGTTTACTCCGCAGTAGGCTGCGTTATAGTCATATGGTGACATACACAAACATAGGTCTGTGTATATGCACGGCACAGGAGAAGGAAGACGACCTTACCACCAACATAACATTGCCACATTATTAGAACACTCCGCCGAGGGTGCCCAAAGACATTAAGGCACGGACTCGTGAGCGGAAAGTCTGGAGTTCGATTTCCACCGGAACCGTCTTTCCAGACTGACGTTTTTTTTTTCAGGTTTTCCTCAGTCCTCATAAATGGCAAATGCCATGGGGATACCCGAACCTTAGGCCTGGAAAAATGAAATATACGTTTTCAGTTTATCATTTCATTTCATGTATCATCAGTGTCCACATTTTGTGGTGTCTCATTAATACATACGAGCCTTAAAACACTTTTATTAACACCTGCATACGTATTCATGAGGCAGTATGTCTTTCGTTGTGAACACAGAAAGGTCTGTCCCAAGACCATGCATGGAGTGAAAATGATAGATCGAGATGCTGTGATAAATACCCAACAACTTATTGCATCTCCAGCTATTGCACGTTGCACGCTTTGGAGACAACAGTTGTATTCACTTCACTTGCTGATACCTCCAGACTAATCTTGTCATCATTTCTGTCATTAGTACTCCAGCGTCATGTTAATGATCCAATGTCCACTGATCGGATAAGTCACGTTTATTTATAGGGATGAGATAAACTTTCAGAACATGCCTCTAGGGTCTGAGAAACATCTCGCTAAATTGCTGCAAGGGGCTCACGGGTTGTTTCTTGTTTCATTTAAGCCATGCATTCTGAGAGAAAATACTTTCAATATGAGTTACTTTTGCTATAGCGTCTGCATTTTACTTTGCAAACTTTGGGAGAAATTAGTTTGTGTTGATTTTATTATTGTTCAACTCTGAAAAAATATAGTTAAATGTTAAAATGCGATTATTTTTTAGTCTTGTTCACCTCTATATTACATCTACAAGGTATTTACAATTTGAATAATTTTGAAGAAAACATTTTATGTTTACTAAAATCTAGTATTAAATAAATGACTGCAACATTTTTCAATGACTTAAACGTATATACCAACTCTTGTTTTATACAACCATTTGTAACCGTGATCCCTGCTTCTGAGAGTACCGGAGCCTCATTTTCAGTTGCCCCTTCAAATGGGCGGTGACCAATCGGGAAAGTTGCTTTAGTTCAGCATAGCCTAAGATACAGAATGTTTAAACTAATGGCAAAGCTAATTTATGCTAAAGTTAAAACGAAAATCACAAAATTGTTCATATCAAAATTATATTATTGTGACTATCAATCCTATAAATGATACGATATTACTTTTAACTCAAACATGAACATGAAATGAACATGAAATTCAAAGAAGTTTATGTTCCATTCTCGCCCATAAATCTATTGATAATAAGCACATCTCAAGTCCCTTTTCTGAAAATATAAAGCAATTACTGCTGAAATGTATTCTTGTCACTTCACTGAAAAAATTAATGGCCTTTTCTCTCTAGCCCTAGTACGACACCACGCCGTTTCGCTCAGAAGACTATTAGATATAAATATAAGGAAAACAGTTATAAATTAAGAGATGCCAACTTACGATACAGTCCGCGGTCCTCCGTAAACTAATATACGATTAAGGGAGTTTAAGAATGAGTTTTAAAAAGAATAACACATAGTAAATGGATTTACTGTTAAAATAAAAAATACATAATTCTATGTGACCTTAGTAAAACAAAACAAAAACAAAAAAAAGCGAAATACCACATTTTACTTTCACACAATCTGGATTTCGGTCCTTCTGCTGGACTGTAGGTTCTACAGAATCCCTGAAGAAGGCAAAAAATTAATATGGCTGAGACCGAGGCTGAGCCTTCACAGGAAATATTTCAATTCGCCAATAAAAATTAACACACACGAAACAGCACATTTATTTTGGATCTTACAGGCTTCGTCCCTGGCATTGACGTGCTTTCCCATTTCGTCCACCTGGCTCCAACCAAACAATCCATCGCGTCCCTACGCGATATCTATTAAGTTGGAAATACGAGGCTGTGCATTGAACATAAATGTAAGCCATTGTTAAAGCAAATGAGTAACAAGGTTTTGTTTGCATGAAGTGATATATGAGGCATGTCCTTGGTATTTGGAATAGGTTCAATGCTCCTCAATGGGTATTATGTCATGTGAAGCACTTATGCAATGTTGCAGTAATCTTTCGAGTCTAATTTTATTTAACTCCAGAATAAACACTGTCGTTTCAAATATTCTTCGATTGTTCAATGGTTAATTTCTTCTCTATGCCCAAATAGTTTTATTTTGTTTTTAATTTTTATTGGATCAATTTTAGTTATATTGTTTCTCTTCATTATCTTCAATTCAACTTAGACATTCGCCTGACTAAGCTGTGACTAACCCCTGCCATAATATTTGAAGCGCGTTCAAACCTGTTTCTGTAGCATTCACTCGACTGCATGCTTCATCCACTAGTGCTTATAGATCCTTGCTATAAAACGTTTAAAAGTAGTAGGAGACCGGCATTTCCAAGGATAACTCTTCGCAACAGAATAAGCCTACAGCTTGTGATGAACGAACGAATGTTTTAAATAATTTATCACCATCATTAAACTAACTGCTGTTACATAGGACGTGAGAAATGTCAGTCCGTGTTAAACAAAAGCACGGCCTTCCAAATTCTTAGAAACTAATTTAACAGATCATCATACCGGAAACTACCATTTTTTTTTTTCGATCCCGCGGTTTCTGAGACAGAGCTTAATTCGACGCAATACATATTCCTTATTAGCAGTACTAAAATTTATATGTTAATACAGATTTGTTTTTTCTTTAGTTAACTATAAAATCCGTTATATGTTTATGTATATAGATATTTTACATGAGTTTAAATACATTTTATTTTCTATATTTATCCAGAACGTTGGACTCTTCATTCCCTTACTCTCCTGTTCAAAATCCTCCGTACCTCCGCTCCTCAATATATCGCCTCTCGCTTCGTATACCTGTTCCGATCTCGAACCCGGAATTTGATTTTCCTGTCTATCCCTCGTCACCGAACATATTTTCACTCAACCTCATTTAGCGTGTCAGTTCCCAGAATCTGGAACTCCCTTCCTCCTGAAGTCAGAGATTGTCGGACAATAAAACAATTTAAAAGTAAATAACATTTTCATCTCAGCTCTAGGAATCAAAACAGTTTTTCTCTTTTCTCCTTCTTCTTCCTCCTCCTTTATTTCTTCTTATTCTCCTTCTCCTCCTCCTTCCTCAGCTTGTCACCGAGGAAAATTATTGAAGAACAAGTGGAATTTTAACACTGTCTTTATCACCTTTCTAACTATATTAAAATATGTATTATTTACGTATATTATATATTTTAATTTGGTTTTTAATGTATTTTATATAACTATGTATATTTTACTGCGTATTTTTGCTGTATTTTCTCCTGGTAAAGTGGAAGAGAGAGCCACAGTATCTTAACTCTTGCCAGGGTAAATAAATAAATATCTTATGTAAAAGCAGATATTTTATATGTATGAGAATAACTCACACACCCTTACATAATATTATATTTGAAGTATTTATTATATTTTATAGTTTCAAAATTATTTTTGTGAGATAATAGTTTAAATTTTATTTTTCTAGCATCATAATTTCAAAGCATGACTCTAGTTTTTCCATGAAATATGAAATTCAGGAATCGAAGTGTAACTAGATGGAAAACATGTTTAGAGGCTATAAGATACTATATTTAGCATTGCCACCATTGTGACGTGCTGAGTGTCTGAGATTCCAGCGGTATTTCAATTGAATCTGTAAAGTCGTTTAGAATATCCCAACAGCTAATAAGTGTGCGATACCGCCTTCAGAAGAAACAAAGAACTTTTGAGAACAACATGATGAATCACCCAAAGTAGTCGATAACTGATTCTAAAAAACATCAGTCTGGACAATATGGGTTGGTCTAGAAGAAAATCGTGCATCAGTATCTATGTTTCTACCGTGTTACGTTGCAAAGTACCTGTATACCTGATAGACAACCTCGAAAACCGCTGATGAGTGAAAAGGATGTGAATGCCAGATTTCAATATGCCAATAAATGTGCAATATGAAGTACCAATAGCCGATCTAAAGTCCCATGAAGTAACGACAGTAAGTTAATTGTATTTTCTCATCTAATCGGATCAAGAATGTTCCACTACCAGCCAATAAAAGGAACAAAGTAGTGTTGATCGGCTGGTGAGACTGATGGAAAATTGAGCCGAAGATCCGATTAAGTACAGTGTTATTCTGGAAGACCATGTGATACCTCATGGAAGAAGGAATTTGCCACCTAAGTGGATGTTTCAGCGTGATAATGATTCAAAACAATTCCCTGGGCAGGCCAGAAATATAGTAAAGAACTAGAAGAAGAAGAAAATTATTACATCGGATTCCCTAAACCAAAGTCTGTAGCTTGACTTATCCCAAAATCTTTGAAACTAATGTTCTAGCTAAAGTTTTCTCAGTAAAAATATACTTCATCAAAGTATTGAGAGAAAAATGGGTGAAAATTTTATGAGAGCTCTTGACAAAGCCCATTAACTCCATTATGTTGAGATGTGCTGGAGTAATCGCAACAATAAAATAACAATTCCTGACATAAAGAGTCGTTCTGTTTTATTTGTTTTCTTTCTGCTCACAAAATATACTTGACCCTTTTAAATATTAAATTATATGTTATTTATGATAAACACTTAAAATTAGCTGTAGTATGAGGAAAGTAAAATAGAATAAATAAGATAAATTGGTGACATAATTTCATGAATTCAAATTGATAAGCACTTGGTTGAATTTGGGTTTTCGTATTCATAATAAATACTTTTGAGTGATATTGTAGGAATAAATTAAATATGTAGTAAGTGTGCAGTTATTTAAGTTTTGCTGCATAACTATGTATATTTAGAATAAATCCACAGCCCCTGTACTATTTTTCTGCTTATTTTATCACCTACAAAGAATAAAATCTGTTTGAAAGCAACCCTAAACCCCGTTAAGAGTATCTAGGAATACCGTCATCTATACAACCCTCAATTGTTGGAATGAAATATGGTGATATCGCTGAAGTCATTTCACCACATTCTCTGCAAGGGTACTGAAATAAAATCCACTATTAAATACAAAAGTCTCTTTTTTTATTTCGTTTCACTAGCATCATTTTTAATCTATACCGCCCTTGTATTTGAAGCATACGCCCATCAGGTGGCCAAGCCTGGTAGGATCGGTAGGAATTTCAGAAAATATGGTGCAGCGTCATGCTTTCCGGTAGCCATCTGTCGAGTCTTCTTGTCGACTGACCGAATGCCAGTCTTTTGCTTTGATCGCTTCCGACCACTGATTTGTTAGCTTAGCACACGCCTGCTCACCTTAAAACGAAAGAAATTATCCGGTGATGTGGATGGTAATTTGATAAATCTGGACTGCATATCTTTCCTACTGAGTTATTCGACTGGTTTTAAACCTTGTTCCAAACATGGTATGCTCATATTGACGATATATGAAAGTCCTATGACTTCTTTTGCATTTTCCTCCTGATGTTCACAAACCTCATTAACTCCAAAAGCTACCACCACGGGTGGCCGAGGTCGTTAAGGCACGGACTCGTGAGCGGGAGGTCTGCGGTTCGAATCCCGCCAGGACCGTCCTCCCTGACTGGGGTTTTTTCCAGGTTTTCCTCAGTCTTCATAACTGGCAAATGCCGGGGAGGTACCTAAACTTAGGCCTGGAACGCTTCCTTCCTTAAAAAAAAAAAAAAATATCCTTTCCCAATTTATCATTTCATCTCATGTATCACCAGTGTCCACCGCCTGTGGTGCCTCAGTAGTGAAAACGGGCGTTAAACACTACTCAAAAAAAAAAAAAAAAAAACTCCAAAAGCTGGAACTTGTAGGAAAGCCAAATATATGCTAAGCGTTACTTGTTAATATTACAAGATTTATTAACTGAAATATTAATGTTCTTTTCAACGCCTTTCTCTTTTATTGGAATTATAATACCTTAGGTTAATAAATTTTATATTATTTTTGTGCATTGTTACAACTAACTTTACTGAAATACTTAATTACATTTTACCTTTATACTATAAGCCATATATAAAACAGCGTGTAGTCACTAATGGAAAAATAGAAAGCCCCAATTATTCATATTGAAATATAGGTCTATGTTAAAAAGTTGCTATTCTTAGCCAAAATACATTTAAGCATCAAATAAATACTATTGGAATTATTGTATGTTTGTGAACTTTCACTCACTGCTTAAGTAGCACAGGGACTTATCCTAGTAATTTTTCTTTAACCTTCTTTTTTGACTGGAAATGCCTGCAAATTTTTCTTTGGTTCTTCACCTTTAACATAAAATCCTTTCGGCATTCATCTATAGACCCTAAATTTTGCTATACATGGGTCACCGTATTTTAATCCGGGTCTAATGATATTAAAATGTATTATTTTTAAAGTATATAACTAAAGTTATGTTCAAATATATTGTACATTTTCAGCACTGGAATTCAACTGTATCCTTATGTATCAAAACTAAACTTGTAAAATATACACCTGTATTTTTAGCTCATACCTTGTTATGCAACGCAGAGGGCATAGTTTTATTAGCTTGTACTCTTGCTGAAAACTTTCTTATTTTATTACAATGTGATTTGTTACCGAAATAATGTTAAAATGAGTATTGGTGAGAGCGCAGTTTCTTCTAATAGCAGCATCCTTCACTTTAGATAATTATGTAATCATCATTATTTCTTAATGTAAATAATAAATTATACCATACATTTTTTGTTTTTGATAGCCTCCACAGTCTATCATACGTTTTTATCTCGTATGCTTATGGCGAAGTGTACGGTTTAAAACACAGTCAGCAGCTCACTTACAGTTGCCCAGTCTCTCGCGTAGCTTTGCATGATATACTTTACCAATAGCCAACCGTATCAGTAGCTCAGTTGATTTGAATGTAGTTGTATAGTGTGTTTAGTAATGCCAAAATTGAAATATAGTATACAGGAAAGCATTTTTATATGAACGTACATTACAGTTAACTCTTGTAACGTAGAACAAAAAGAAAAGTTTGGGAACATTTCATGATAATCCAGTTCCAACTGGCAGCACCATAATGAATAACAGAGAAAGTGTAGGCCGCGAATTCTTTTCAAAAAAATTGTAATGAATTGCAATGAAAGACATTATGTTTTCACGGAAGAGAAATGAGATGAGATAGGCGCGAGATTAGAACGCACTATACAGAAGTCTCTCAGGCATTTATCACAAGAGACAGGAATGTCTGAAAGCTCAGCAAGAACAGCTACAACTTTTTTTTTAAATTAAAACCATGCAGAGTCTTGATAGTACAGCCATTCCAACAGTGCGATCACGCCAGCATATTTATTTTTGTAACTGGATTTTCAGTAGTGTTATTAGTACAGAAATTAACTTTTTTTTTTAACCGATGTAGCTTGGTTTTATCTCCAGAACAAGCAACATTACAAAATAATACCTTATATTCCGTTTTTATACAAATATTTCATCGTAAGTCTGTATGAGTGCACATTTTTGACATGGGTATGTAAGAGTTCATCCCATCTTCCGTGAGAAGGATGAACATCTCTTTATAGTAGCACCTTGACTTGCATTCTTATGAGAGCATTAGACAAAAGTATTTATGTTATTGTAATAGTAAATAGCAAAACGTATTGGATGTTCCAATTCACGGGAAATAAAACTTAATAATAATCATTAGTTTTCATTTAGAAAAATAGAAAAGTTGTGAATTGCAAAAACTCAAACTGATATCTAGAAATGTGCTGATTTAAGTCAATTATAAAAGGCGAGT
The DNA here is from genome assembly GCA_030762175.1 of Metallyticus violacea. Lineage (NCBI taxonomy): Eukaryota > Metazoa > Arthropoda > Insecta > Mantodea > Metallyticidae > Metallyticus > Metallyticus violacea. The sequence continues at coordinate 211,441,679 of CM060846.1, read as the reverse complement.
TTTCATTTGCGTTTTCTGTCCTTCTTGCTTCTTCTTGCAGATATATGACTTGATTTTCTTTTCTGTTCTCACATACTGAAGGCATAACCATGGGAATTGGTAGCCCCGTATTATTCCAAAAGCAAAGAGATGTTTAAGTTCAATAATAAATAAATCTTTGGTCTTCCTGTCAGTCCAGGTTATTTTTTTTTATTAGTGTTTAACGCCCGTTTTTACTACTGAGGCACCACAGGCGGTGGACACTGATGATACATGAGATGAACTGATATATTGGGAAAGGATTTTTTTTTTTTTAAGGATGGAAGCGTTCCAGGCCTAAGTTTAGGTACCTCCCCGGCATTTGCCAGTTATGAAGACTGAGGAAAACCTGAAAAAACCCCAGTCAGGGAGGACGGTCCTGGCGGGATTCGAACCGCAGACCTCCCGCTCACGATTCCGTCCCTTAACGACCTCGGCCACCCGTGGCGGTGAAGTCCAGGTTAATTTTTGTATATTTTATCAAGAGTTGTAATGAGCTTTGCATCTCCAAAATCCATACAAACAGGAGCTAGTTGACCATTTTAAAGAATTTCAAATAAACTTAGATTGTTACCTTCAAATATCTTTGAAAACAAACATTTAGGTTTTTTTATTTGAACGCCCATAAATGTTTTTAATAATCTTCTAGGCGTGCATATTTTACATATTTTGAAGAAAAGAGTTTCCTTTAATGACATTTTATTCCGCTGATTTAACATTCTCCTTTCTCCTCGTTTAATGTATTATTTTTTCATAAAGTACCATAAAAAGTGAATTTTTTGTTTTACAAATCCGTAAATCCTCTCTATTTTCCAATCGAAATTTGGATGCATCTTTTTTTAAGTTGGACCTTTTGCATTATTTCAGTTCCTTTTCTTTTTACCAAATATTATTCCAGAAATTAAGAAAATAAAGTGTTTTTCTCTCCCCAGTTCAATGTTGACAATTTCTGAGAGTCAAACACATTAACAAGCTACGAGGGTTGGTCAGAAAGTGAAGTTCCCTTAAAAATAGTTCCTTCCATGGTAGTGCGAATGAAGTGTTTCTTTTTATCCAACGCATGGTGATAGTACGAACCAGGTCCTTGGCTTGAATGATTCTTTATCTAAAAGCATCCTAATAGCGACACAACCTGAAACATGCTTCCACGTGAATACTTATTCTGTGATTCAATTCTCATGAGATAAAAATGCCTTTCCCAGCAAAATTCATAAGTAAGTGGTAGAAGTTTACTTGAACGAGAAATAGGTTCAGCACGAGTGCGGAAAAAAGGTAACAAATCAGCCACTACAACCAATGCCTTGAATACAACAAAGATGAAGATTTGGTTGTGAAGGACCGGTGATCAACAGTATGAGGCATTGGCATTAGAACAGAATACCTAGAGCCGGAGTTATACGAAGAAGGAGTGAAGTGTTCATACTTCATTTAGAAAGCTATGTGAATATTCTAACTGAATCTGCAACACCCTGCCTCTGCCGTTTGCTTCATTGCGTAGGTATTTAGTATACCACTACATATATAAAGAAGTAGCATCATTGAAATTTAAGCACAAGTTATAAATAAGCCCTTAGCAAAACAACGAGTCATATTGATTAATCAACCCAGTATTTTCTTTTCTATCGCTCATGAAACGTGAATTCACGTTTTGTACAATTAAGTGTTTAATATTTTATAGATTATGTAGTAAACTACAAAGTAATGGATTTCTGCACATTTTGACTTGTCACTAATCTTCATAGCACATCCCAACATATCCAAAAAAAAAAAAAAAAAAAAAAGAACAAACACAAAGAACTTATTATTAATATAACAAAAATGGTATAAATATTTAGCAATTATAATACTGTAGTACTACCATGTGTTATCAACTCTTTCCTCCTTTACTATCCATGCAAATTTAAACCAAAATCACCTAATTTCATCATCCTCAAAAAGATCCCTACATGCTGGTATATTTCTTATTCTAAGTCATTTTTTCTTTAATTAGCCCATTATCCATTCATTAATTCCTGGACACTCAAACAATATAAGAATTGCCTCTTCAGTTCCCTTGCAAATGAGCATATTTTCCTTTCAAAATTATTTTCGAATCCTTTCAGTTTCCAAAATCTTAATCTGGGTCAAGCAATTCTCTCTCTTTCCTCTTTATGGCACTTTTCAGTACCTTTTTTTTTTTCTCCATATGTTTATCATGGATTGTTCTGTTCCTCCTTATATCATTCGTCTTCTTTACACGCTGCTTTACAATCCAAATAGATGAATATAATTTTCGTTTCTTCATCGTATTTGAACAGGAACTTCTTCCTCTGAAGTAGAAGAAGAAAAACCCTTGTTCAAAGCGCTTTCTGCCACTTTGGTGATATTTTCTGCAGTAATTAAAACAGTACATTAACATTTGCATTGCATTGCCATATACAATGTACCTACTTACCAACTGACGGACTTGGGTTCACTTCTCCTTTAAGAAATGTTTCTTGATGTTTCTTGACTACCTACAATAGTTTCACCTAGTAACGAATATAGACTTCGTTCCTTTTAACGGCATAACATGCGATTACGGCTTGCAGTTCTTCATAATTTGATGTCTGTATAAGCTTTTTCGTTTGCAATAAAAAGTAATATGCTTTTGTACTGATAAACGTGAATGTGCAATGAGGTTATTTGAGATACCAGCCGCCTGAGCGCGGCTGCTTATTGGGGAAGTGTAATCGCCGCAACCGGAAAAAGTTAGATAGAGTCACCGTGCGTAAAGTTAGTGTTTTCATTTTGGTATTTAAATGATTACTGAACACATAGAATGATACTGTACTTTAAACTGATAATGATAACTGTGTTATAAGAAATGTTGAAAATTATATCCCTCAGCGGCAATACATTGCTGGCATGTGCGTGGAAAATCATATTTCATTTAACTTTTCTTCCATAAGAACACGGATGGTTCTGAACGCGTTTCTTGTCTTTGAGATATCTTGTCTCTCGTAATTTTTAACAAGTTAGCGAATAGTTTCTCTTCCTGGAACACCCCTACCAGAATATTGTCTTGTGAATTGTCTTATCACTTCTCTGCAAAAATAGGTTTTCTCATATGTGTCGTACATAAAACCCGTTCTTCAAAATTACCATTCTGTAATGCTATAACTAACAAAGAATAATTAACACACAATTTGCACACAATTAAAATATCGAGTAACACACGAATGCACAACTCTCGCTGAGAAAATTTCCCTGAATCTAACTACAAGCCTCTACCTGCACATGCAGTATACGACTCTGACGACTGGCTTCTACCATTGAGCGGCCGCGCTCTGCCGGTTCGTAACTCAAATAACTTTATTGTGTATGATAGCAACGCAAGCTGAGCTACCCTTAGTACAAAGGAAACCAGGCCTTTTCACGCCAGAAGGAAAAGACATTGCAAAAACATTATATTATTGCCTGCTGTTATATTGCATGTAACTAATGTGGTGGAGTTAGTAGACTGTGCAAATTGATCTGTTAAGGAAGAAGAATTAGAGATATAAAACGGAGATTGAATATTGAGGTGAAGGGAGCATGCATTGTATATCCTCCTAAGATTCTCTTATGACATGCTACGAGGGTGAATCATTAAGTAAGGCACACACTTTTTTCGACGATGCTATTATAGCTGAAGCGGTTACATTTTGCAGACGTATAATTTGAAATTCGCGCTAGGGACGTCATATGTTCGACCAAGTTTAGCTCTTGCTACAGAAGTGAGAACTACGTCGCAAAGATAGTGCGCATGCTATTGTCGTCAACTTGTGAAGAGCAAAGGGGTGTAATTCGATTTCTGTGGGCGAAAGTACGAAACCCGAGTGAAATACGCAACGAAATATTGCACGTACATGGAGAAAACTGTTTGGACCGTAGCAACTACTTCAGGTGGTGCATTCTTTGAAGAAGGCCACGTGAACCTTTTAGACTCGCCAAGTTCTAGACGACCAGTAAGAGCTGCAATTCAACTGAATGTCATGGCCATTAAGAATGCAATTCTGAACGACCGGCGGACTCTTCTGCGAAACTTGTCGGAGTTGTTCAACATTTCTTACTGTAGTGTGTGTGTGATATCCTGCATGAAGTACTAAATTTTATTAAAGTTAGTGTCTGCTGTGTACCGAAGAACCTGACAGATGACCAGAAAAGCGAGCTATGATCACATACTCAGACCACTTACTGCGTTATGCTGCATAAGGGCATGGAAAAAATCGTGACTGGTAATGAGTTCTGGGCGTACACTAAACGTCTGAAACACAACAGGCCTCAATGGAGTAGAAACATCCGATTCTCCAGCAAAGAAGAAATTCAAGGTGACGCAATCTGCGATAAAAGTTTTAGTGACTGTGTTGTGGGACTTGTTAAATTTGTTACACATACACAAGAGACCACTGTGAATGCTGCATCGTATGAGAGAACATTAGTGAAGTTGTACCGCGTCATTCATGACAAATGCTACGCTGCAAATGCCAGAATCCATGACAATGCACGCCCCCGTGTTGCGGCTTCTGTCCGTTCCAAAATCGTGAAATATGGTTAGGAGGTGCTCCAGCACCCACTATATAGTCCAGATTTTGCATTCTCGGACTTTCATCTGTTTGGCCCAATGAAAAAATTCCTAGGAGGTCATCGCTTCAATTCCGATGAAGAAGTACGACCGGCTTTGCGCAGATGGAACTCTCAAACTGTACCTACGACCCACCCCCACTATTATATAAACATAATATAATATGTTTGTTACAAATATAACCGTAATAATTTATGTATTTTATTTAGAGATGTAGATACCTTGTGATATATGTTTACAAAATCGTATAACTGTAATCTGTAAATTATATGTCAAATAAAAGAGAAAGGTTCTTGGTGTTTTGTTACGGAAGCTATGAAAGCTAACGAAAGGTCATAAAACCTCTAAACCTCTATTCAGAGGAGTCACAGAGGGTCGCTGTGTGAAGTACACACTCTCTCTCTCTTTAAACCGCTTGTGGTGCCTCAGTAGTAAAAACGGGCGTTAAACATTCTTAAAAATAATCTCTCTCTTTAATGGACAGCTACTGCAGGGATAATAAACTGAAGACATTTAAACCGTTTGGGGTTTTGACCCCGGCCGGCTGTCGTACTGGAAGAGCTTTAAACCAGCCAATACTGATGAAAAATATTTTTTTACTTTTTAAGATACGCGCGAAGATTGTGCGTGCCTCTGTGACTCCGTTGGCATCGTTGAGGCCAACGATTATTTTATTTAAATTTAATATATAAGAAAGAGTTTGCTCGCCTGGGACACTCAGTTTGAAGTTTCTTTATTTGTTTTACTCATTTTCCTCTGTTAGTTTCTTTAAAGAAAGTGCTTTTTGTTGCATTTTCAGACTTTTTCCCCTTTCAAAAGATATGATTAGTATTATGCATTTGGTGAAGAAAGAGTATACGTGACACATATTGGTAGTAATGCACGCATTACCTGACACTTTTTCGTACTACGCATATGGTCCAAGCCTTTCATAAATGATTTGAGTTTTTTCCGGATGCATTTCTCCAGGTAGACAAATTCGTTTTCAAACATTAACAACATATTGGTAAAATCACTTTCAAGAATAAAGCACTTCCATGAAAATGCGTCTGATATTCCTATACCTCTGACTTTGACACACTTGGATTAAGCGCTCTTATTGATATAATAAAATCATTGATTGACAGTTTGACGGGAATGTAATTAATATCTCGAAACTTTCTGAGGGATTGTTCTTTGTAAGGAACATATATACATAGACAGCAGAAGAACAGATGAATGAATGGATACTCATTTTTCCTCTACATGTGTACCAACATGAAATATTATTTATTTTAGCTTTTAGTGATTATAACCTGCTGAATTTACTGTCAGTTCATATGGGTAAATTATTTATGCAATATCAATCAGTGAAGCAAAGAAAACCGATTTAAAAGATAAATCTTTAATCACGTTCCCAGAACTCGGGTATTGACTGCTGTTCTATCACTACTACTGTTCTTCCCAATACTTACAGCATAATGTGGGTTGCATATTCCGAAAAGTATACTGCGATTCTGGAACAACACATCTAATATTCAATAGAAATTAAAAATAATGTAACTCTTAGAACAATGCACCTAAAATAGAGAAGCAAAACTAGATAGTGTCTATTAAATAGTCACATACATTTTAAACAGTTCGTATTCTACTTCAAAGTTTTTAAGTTTGCTTATTGATAAGATAGCCCCGAAAAATAACTTCGCGTGAGAAATCAGCATTAAAAATGCCATTTAATAATCCTAATATATTATTATCCGGCCGATAAGGGATTCTCAGTAGTATTAAAGGATATTTCCTTTTACAATGCGGAAGCTTACCGATAGCTTGATGACGTCACTTATTATGGACTTTTGTCTTCAGGCCATACAGTCAAGTTTATTCAAGATATAACTTCGTTTATCGCTTCTTCTGGTACTGCAGAAGGACTTAGTTCCCAAGATATCACTTTAATTACTCCTAATGTCCCTCGTACTACCACCAAGTATTTTCTCCCTAAAATAGAACTGTCCAGGCCTATTAGTCAGTTTCGATTCTACGATTGAATGCATTTCTGCCCTGGTAGATTTTTGGTTACAGCCATTTGTGACGTCTAGGCCATCCCTTATCAAAGATTCCTGCAATTTTTTGAGTATCCTAAAAGAAAGTTAACTCTTTGACACATTGTGCTTCTGGCCACTGTTGAAGTGATGCCACTTATACTAGTACTTCCCACATAAAGGATTAGCAGCTGTTAGACATTTCCTGGACTCTTAAGCACCTTCTACACCCCATCCACAGATTTCATTTGTCATCTAGCTTATCTGGTTCTCACTCGCAATGAGTTTAGTTTTGATAATAAATATTATCTACAAATTAAAGGCACTCACTAGGCATCAGAATGGCACCATCTCACGCCAATATTTTTAGGGCACGGTTTGAGGAGGAATTTCTTAAGTCAGGTACCGTTATTATGGTTGAGATATATTGCTTTGGGCCCATGGCTCAGAATCTCTCGATCAGCTCCCTGCCAATCTTCTCTACATGTTCAGTTAAGTTCACTTCTTCTGTCTCTCCCAATGCTGCTACGTTCCCAGATATTGATGTTACTTTCTTCAATGGTTCCTTTCTTATGTCCGTGCACATTAAGTCACCAATGTACAACAGTGTCTTCATTTTGATAGCTGTCACCCCTTGCAAACCAGCAGATTCATTCCTTTTTCTTCTTCAATCCGTGGGGACCGTCTTTATTACACATTTCATCTCTTGACACCTATATTAAAACCTAGCTCAAAACTTTCAAAACCAAAAACAACCTTCCAATCTTTTGGAATCCCATATCATCTCAGCGCACAAAACTTTCCAATGCGAACCGAAAACTTCCAATAAGAAATTAATTAACCTTGTTACTACTTGCGTGCCTGGAATTGAGAGCATCAGCCCTATTTTGAATGTCACCATACATTATTAATGCATTCATCTTTAAGTAATATTTCTAGATTTGTAACCCGCCTTACTTTTAGAACACCCCCTAACCTATAAAAGTATATTTCGCCGCAACCTATCTCATTCCAAATTACCTCGTTCCGTCGCAGGCTCATTTACTTACCAAAGCCCTAAATGCAAATCCTGTGCTCTAATTATGCCATGTTATTCTTTTCACAACCCCAATTTATCCAGAAAATTTAAAATTACTTCCTTTGCTAGTTGTTCCTTTAAGAATGTCGAATGTATGTTATTTTGTAAGTTTCACAAAGCATCTTATATTAGAATTTGAGATTACTTCATTTGTTCCCTTTCTTCTAAGAACGTCGTATATATGTTATCTTGTAAGCTTTCCAAAGCATTTTATATTAGTTTAACTTCTATTGTTGTTTCGTTGCGTATGAACAATAAGAGGCATTCTATTAAAACGAAGCCTCTCTTGCCAATTGCCCAATATGACATATCACTAAAGATTTCAATGATGCTTTTAATTTATGCCCCTGAATATTTATTCATAGATATAGAAATGACAGTTGTATTATTGCATGAAGCAACTACACAACCAGGTTTAAATCTTACTCGTATGTATTAATATTCTTTTTCCCCTCTGTTTCCGTGCATCTTCAGTGTGTGTGTGTGTGTGTGTGTGTGTGTGTATGGAATGCATGTGTATGTATGTGGTTTAATACAAGTAGTTAGTACGAGGAAAATCATGTTAGGAACATTTATTAAGTCTGTGAAAAATTAAAAGATGTATAACTACAGAATATTGCTAAAAAAAATAAAAAACGCGCACGCACAGGATAAAATTCTCCAAGGTGAAAAATGAGTTATTTTACCAAAGTATGCTATTCTCAATAAATATGCTCCTCTAATATCAGATGAAATAGATAACAGAATTTTTCTTGTATACAAATTTAATTGTAAATGACAACGCTCAATAAGTTATGTTAACTAATTTTTAATATCTTTGGGCAATGAAATTCATGCTGCATTAGGTCAAGCTGGGAATTTAGGAACTTATTTGATATTAAGTCCTATATTTATATATAATTATTCATTAAATTTCTTTCTATCGTTGATTTCAAAGTCTTAGTGATATTATATAAAATTTTGTGAATTATCTATCTAGTCATCCAATTAACTGATGACCCACTTGGCAGCGGGAATTACTTCAGCAAATAAGCCATCACTGACGGCCAGCTGGGTTACACTAGAGTGAAAATTTAATAAAGCCTTATTCCCTTTTCAATGCCGAGCAAGGATACCCTGATAGTGCCTGACTTCATTTCCACATATTTCTGGTATCTGCTTTTGAAATTACACATTACCTTTCTTAATTTTCTTTGAGACATTAATATGACCTCTTGGTGGATGTTATGCTCTTGTTCATTAAGGTGTGTTACCCCTACTAACTTATGAATTGGGAATTTCTCTACAAATAATCTCTTGACAGCACTGGCGGTTTCAGTATGGACATACGAATGATAAAAGAAAGGCTTTATAGAATATAATAACTAATATTTTAATATTATTCTTTAATTACTATTCTTAACAGATATAAGTCTAGCATTACACAATTGCTGCTTTGTTCACTGTTTAAGCTACATTGCCTGGCATGAGACTTGAGGCCAAATTAGTTATTCGGACACCCCGCCCTCACTCCCTGACTCGTTCTTATCGGCCGATGCAGTCCCAACGATTATCGGACAAATGGATGACGCTATTATTTTAGGTTAGTCAAAGATTTCTGGTATCTAGAAATAGTTTTTCTTCTTCCGTGCAGTAAAATTTGAAAAGCTAATTGCTGCCTTATTCGGCACATAACTACATTTTCTTTGTGTCACTACATAAAGAAACATTTCTAGAATTTTGAACCTAAGCCTCCCGCAGACATTTTGACTATTTTTGTTATAACGATTTAAGAGAACAAAAGAAAGGAAAGAAATATCACATTCCGACATGACTTCTCTTTTTGTAAGAACTTCGGCTGTAAGTTGTCACATCGTCAGGGATTTTTCAGGATGATATCCTTCGTTTATTTAAAAGGGAGCCTAAGCCAATAATCCCCAGTGGCATTTCCAGGAGATAGGTATAAAGGGATCGTCAACCGTGACGTCAGAAGCTTTAACGTCATGATGTTCACTGCTTTTTCTATCAGATTAGCATTACAATGCACAAATCTATACAGATAAGAGTCTTAAAGTAGCATTTCTGAATATTCCATAATTGTAAGATTATCATTCTGAAATTTCCACAACCGACACACCTTTTAGCATTGACGCAGTGTATAAAGGAGTTTTAACTTAGAAAAGGGCATTTATATTAAGCAATTATATAACAAGCGAAAATGCACAGAAATTCTGCTTATAACGAAATCCCTTGGATTTGAACAAACAAAATCCCATCAAAATTCAGCTATCAGCCACCTACTTACCTCTCTGAATTCTATGGTGAAATTAATTTTTCTGTAAAATGCCGGTGTTGTTCATTAGATGGTTGCGTTTTATCTCCCTCCGCACTAAAACCAAACCAAAATTCAGCTATTGGTAATTTACTTACTTCTGAATTCAAAGGCGATATTCACTTTTGTGTAAAATTCATATTTTCCCTTCCCCAATTAATTCATGTTGAAATTTTATTATTCACAAACTTCATGGTGAATTTAAATTATTATGCATTATAATGACAATAATTAGATGTATCAATACGAGGTGATATCCAGAATATTCGAGACTGGTGCTGCCATCTGGTCACAACTTACTTTGAAATTAATGACCGCTGTCATCCTCGAAATAGTTACCTTCCACACGTATACACCGGTCCCAGCGATTCTGCCATCTTCCAAGTACAACTTGGAAGCCATGGTCTTTGAGGGTGTTTAGCACAGACAGCGTTTCTTCTTGAATCCTCTCAATTGTGTCGAACCGACGTCCTTTCAACTTGATTTTCAGTTTGGGGAATAGAGCGAAGTCCCTGACCCTGGACAAGAAAGTTGGGTCATCGGATACGGCCTGACAAAGCTTCGTGCAAACTTCAACATGCTGTGCTTCTGACCAGCAGTCAGGATTCTTGGCACAAATTTTGCGGCGACACGATGCATGCCCAGTTCATCAGTTAAAAGTCATTGGCATGTCGCATAACCAATTCCCAGATCATGAGCAAGGTCTTCAATGGTTCGACGTCGATCCTCACAAACAAGGTGTTGAACTTTGGCAACAATGTCAGGCGTTGTACAGTTGCTGGGCCTACTGGTGCGAGCATCGTCTTCAATAGCTGTACGGCCGGCCCTGAATCGAGCATGCCATTCAAATACACGTGTACGGCTCATGCTTTGTCCCCCAAATACTTGTTGAATCATTGCGAGGGTCTCTGTAGCATTTTCCCCGATATTTGCACAGAATTTGATGCACACTCTCTGTTCTAATCTTGGATCCATCGTAAAATCGCCATATATAACACACAGAGTATCATGAAAAATACTATAGAATCTCAATACATCTACCCAGCTGCATGAAATTTTAAAATTTTAAACACTTACTCATCAGATGTGCTAGTGTTGCCACCTAGCGGTACAAAACTCTACTGTAACTACTGTCTAGATGACAGCACCAGTCCCGAATATTGTGGATACCGTCTCGTATATTTTGTAAATAAAATTTATATTAAACTATCAAATAAACCCCAACCAATGTAATCATGAACCACATTTACCTGTAGTGGTCTATGAGAATAAATACCACATCGAAGAATGCGATAAGAACACCTGCACAATCTCAACTGATAAAGCTGAAGGCGTATTCAGAGGTAAGTAAATAACCTATAACTGAGTTTTGCTGCTATCTTGCACTGAATAATTTTTATTGTTAGTTGTAACCAGAACTAGCATTAAGGATAAGGTGGACGAATTTAATGTCAGACTTCCGAATTACGTTACTAAAGTGTATTTTTGCCTCAGTGACATGAGTTTAGTTATATGAATTAGCAAGAGAGTGTCAGTAGTTCATCGTGATATTCTGACCGCAAACGTACAGGGGATTCATGAAGGCAGCAATATTTATATAAAAAGTCGTTCATTAAAAATCTTATGAAGAAACCGGTTTTTCTATTTGTGCTCAGCACAAGCCATACAAGGATAAAAAGCTTGTTGAAGCCTCCGGGTAAACGCATGCAGTAAGCACTTGAGCATATAATCATTTCTGTATATTGCAGAGGACTCAGGGAGTGGAGTAGCGAAATATAAAAGTACTGGATATTGTTCTGTATCTCTTACGTCTTTGGACAATAAACTTATCCCTTTCGTTCATTTATTAATAACAATTTTTATTTTACAAGCACAAAGTTTGTAGTGAATGTGTATCAAAACTCTGTGTATCAAAATTGCATAAAATGAATTTCTTCGATCACTTTTACTTTATCCATTTTGAAATTATGGTGCTTCGATGTATTAACACAATGCAATACACAAAAGATAAGACAAAGTATTGTCTTGGCCAAAAGATTTGACTAAGGTTGAGGGGGCATTAAATCATTTTAGAATAAAATAAAATATTATAATTGAACTGGCACAGTTAAGGACTTAAGACCTCTTCCAATCATCCAGTCCTAATTAATACTCGTATAATGAGTGATACAGGACATACAAATATTTAAACCACAACATCTACACTGTTGAGTTTATGTAGCACTTCTTAAATTAACACTAAACAGCTATTATATGTTATTACTTATTACTTATTTAACCCATTAAGTATGAAAAATAGTGAAAATCAATAATCAGTTACAAGTAGAATTAGTGTTTAAATTTTGTTTTATTCAAACTTAGACTATGTAATTTAAGTTTATAGAAACTTCAGTTAATGCATACCTAACTTATACAAAAGTTAGGGCTGTAAGTTTAATTAAATAATGCATAAACCGAACAAATTATATAATAGTATAAAATAATTAATATACATCTCAGAAATCAAAACGAAATGTCACACTTAATACGGTAAATAGCAGAAAATATTTTGATTACATATTTATGAAGTTTTAATTGGAATTCGACATATTAAGCAAGAATTTTAGAATTTAATTTCTAAAGTATCACATTGGTTGACAAACCCCTTACTTCCCTCGGGAGCATTCTTAGTAAGGAGATGGTATATTCCGTTTATTGCGTGGAAATTGTTCCCTTCCATATCCATAATCGACGATACTGGGGCTGAATGGATATCATTAAAACAAAAAAATAAATACGAACAAGAGCAACCATCTTCAAAAGTTAAAAAAATGATTGAAATTGCAGTCATCTTCCAATATAAGAGACGTCGTAAGGGACCTAAGAGTACATTTAAGACTACAAGTATATGCCATTACAGGCTTATAACTTCCTCTGACAACCCCTCAGAAGATAAAGAGAGACATTACCGCTTAAGATCTTCCGTGAGCTGAGCTATAGATTCTATCGTTCCAATTTTCATCTTGGGAAATAATGAATTCCTCTCCTTGTAGGTCTCTCTCACAAGAGCAATGAATCATCGGCAGGTGGAACGAACTTTAAAAGATCTTGAGTCACCTTCATAGCGGCGCAATGTGGCAAGAAAAACACAACAGTTTACATTTAACATGGCTTTGAACATTAAAGTGACAGCAGGCAAGCATGCACTTTATTTAATGATTGCTTAAGTGAGGCGTGTTCTTTGTAAATAGCTTTATGCCTAAGAGGATTATCACTTTGCCCGACTAATCACAAGTACGAAAACACTCAATTGGGTGAACTATCAACCATAAACAGTTCCCTGAATAGTATTAGTAATGTGCTGAATAAAAGTAATGGACTTAGTAACCTAAAATCTACTCTAGCGAATTTGACGGTAAGGTGATTATTATCGAGGTTTTCATGGTTTTTGATCGCCCGTTTTACCGCTGCTAGCGGGTCGGCAGTCAAAGCAGTAACTCCGGCAAAGCGAATGTAATATTCGCACAACTGATTCAAATTTTCACAATTACAGTTGTAATTAAAATAAAAATAAAGCGTACCTTATGAGAGAAGATTTTGGAAATGTTGTTCTGCTGCATCCACACATTTCTGGCATCTTTTAAGAAAATTGTTATTCACACGCATCAGTTCATCTTCCTAAATTCAGTCAATTTCATCTTGAAAGTATAAAAGGTCATTGTTGTCCGTGAATTTCAGGCAAGTGATCCTTAGACTACAGTAATTTTCTGTAATTGAATGTTACAGAACATTAACGACAGACCTCCACGCTTAACATTCTTTACTGGTGAAGCACACCCACATTTACGTGGTTATGTTTTGACAAAAACAACGGGTAGGTATTGGAGTACAGAAAGGTCAGTTTTATAAACGGAACCTCTTTACTCGTGTACAGAACGATGCTTTATCTATAAAGAATAATAAGATTGGATCAATTTCTCTGTGGCAACATACCATTACAGAAATTTACCCCAACATCAGGATCATCTGCGTGCAATTCGTGAACAACAGTGACCTTGTATGCTTTCAATTTAAATTTACCTAATTTTGAAAGATATTCTGATGAGTGCAAATGACAATTTTCTAAACAAATGCCAAAAATATGTGAATGTAGCAGGGCAAATTTTCCAATATCTCTGTCATAAGACACGTGCTTAATTCCATTGTTATTGCGAGAACATGGCGGGAAGTCTAGGGTTCGAATTCCGTCAGGACCGTCCCCCCTGACTGAGGTTTTTTCCAGGTTTTCCTCAGTCCTCATAAATAGCAAATGCCGGGGAGGAGGTACCCTAAACTTAGCACTGGAACGTTTCCGTCCTTAAAATAATCCTTTCCCAATATATCATTTCATCTCATGCATCATCAGTGTCCACCGCCCGTGGAGCCTCTGTAGCAAAAACGGGCGTTAAACACTGTTTAAAAAAATAGAGTAAGTTGCGTGGATATTATATCTGTTTCGTTGGGATTTAAAACGGAAAAAAAAGTTTTTTTCGGCTACCCCCAGCTGCCATGAAACCGACAACAAAATCACGAAAGACCCAGTATTAATTCTTGGAGTTGAACAGATCTCTGAGAATGTGAGGAATGAACTACCCTCACGAGTGGCCGAGGTCGTTAAGGCCTGCAGTGGTGAGCGGGAGGTCTGGGGTTCGAATCCCACCAGAACCATGCTCTCTGAATGAGGTTTTTTTTCAGGTTTTCCTCAGACCTCATAACTGGCAAATGCCTGGGAGGTTCCCTAAACTTAGGCCTGGGACATTTCCTTCCTTAAAAATATCCTTTCCCAATGTATCATTTCGCTTCATATATCCCCAGCGTTTACCGTCTGTGGTGCCTCAGTAGTAAAAACGGGCGTTAAACACTATTCAAAAAAATAAAGATAGAAAGAACTTGCACACTTTCGGGGAAATGCCATAGTTCTGACAACAGTTTCCCTGTGGAACTGAAGCATCAACAAATACGATATTTGAATTGAACTAAATGTATACTTTAGATTTTATTGACAGCCCTTTCTCCCGGATAGAGCACCAGTGTGCGGAGCGGAGTGCAATTTTTGTTTAATTATAAGCACTTCCTCTTGAGAAGTGCACAGAATATGAGCAACTGGGTAAGTACAGGCTGTTGATATGCTGTCTTCATGATGTAGTCAATTTACTCCACGATTCATTTTCATGAAGAACTCTCCATAATGTCCTATTATTTGCTAGATGTAAGCGGAGTAAACCATACGATATATAACAGTAAAATACCTACTTCGTATCTATAAAAACTTCGACCTATAACCAGTAGAATTGCAATCACAGCATTTAAGCTGACTGCAAATGTTCTAAATTCAGAACATCTCATGCCGCTTGTTGAAATATAAAGTATAAAATATATTTACAAGGTAACCAGTACCACTGCTGATTGTTAGTATCTGATGTGAATATATCTAACAGAGCTGGGCATAAAATTTAGTTAATTTCTTACATACCCTCAAGACCTGAATTTTTGCTGTCAAAGAAAAGTTTTACGCAAGACATTCTCTCCTGCTTCGGTTTATTAAATTTGAGTTTTGACTATTTATTTCGACTATTTTCGGTTTATCCAATTTGAATTTTGACTATTTATTTGTGCCTTTTATGTAAGAAAGCATAATAACTTAACTTAGAAAAACAAAATGGCAAAATAGTGGTTACAGGAACATATTCAAGTATGGCTTAGTTCACCGTTAGGACAGGATGGTTAAATAAAGCCCTTTTTTTTCTAAAAGAAGCAAATTGTTACATAAATAATAGAAATATGATTTTATCACATTCTTAATAATAATAATAATTGCACAACAGTTACGAGGTATAAGGTCTATATAGCCTGTTGCAGCTCCAAAGGGCGTCACGTAAACAGCATAACTGCACTTCAGCTTTTATTTCTCTTACTTTCTTACTGGATTCTTATTCTTGAATCAAGCAGTTTCCCGCGTTTTCTCATGTGGTTTGGTAGACCCTGTTGCAGACCCAAATGTCAGAAATGTTTTCAGGAATGCTCAAAAACGAAAATAGGACTTCCGTCCGACAAACAGACTGCAGGCCACTAGATCATGAATGCGGTCATAGTATTAAAAATTATTAGTAGTAAATTGTAACAAAACAACTTCAATATTACAAAGATTAAATTAAATTAAGCTGGTCTAAAGGCCTAACGTAATATAAATGATTTTCTAGATTTTGGCCAAATGAATACAGGGCAGTCGCTTATCGCTTGATGCAAAACACCAATAGCGGTGCTGGATTAGATACAAAATTGTTGTATAGGAAATAAGTTTTCTTCTACTCGTTTAATAGAAACGCCAACTATAACGCGCTTTTGGAACCTAAATGTGAGTGGCTGGTAAATCAAGGAACAGATAACTACGAATGCATTTGTTTCGTATTAATTTATTCCAAAAATGTTTAAATGTATGGACATATCATTAGGTCTTCTCAAACAGAACTACGTTTGGTCATCCAATTATCTGATGACCGAAAGGGTGATGGGTAACTACATCGTCAATAAGCAACGCTCAAGGCCAATCGGGCTACACGACGGAGCGGCTTGGCAGCGTACTGGGTTTACCGAAATGCTAAGTTGCCCTTGAGTCTCATACATTCACTCAGTGTTGTTTGAACATTGAAAAAATCAAATATGTGTCTAATCATAAAGTTCTATAAAAATACTAAATGACAATAATAGACTTAGTTATTTTATTCCACACCTAGAGCTTATTTATGATGCGTTTGTTCGTGCCGTGTCCGCTCGGACTGTCATGAAATTGTTAGAAGAGAAATTCTCAGGTAACCGAGTTCCAAGTAGTAATGCGATTCATAAATTAGTTTATAATTTTGGCGAAACGGGAAATGTTTCAATATGAAACATGTAGAAAATGAAGACAGGAGCTCCAGCACCTCCGTGTGTAGCATAAGTGAATACTAAAATTTGTTAGCGGGCCATTCTAGTGCAGGCGTGTCCAATGCAATCGCCTGCAATGCTCTTTATGGCGTCCTTCCCAACTATTTTCCAAATTAAATTTTAATTAATATTTTTTTTTTGTTTTTTGTTTTTGTAAAGATTGTTATTTTTCGTTTTAAAAGCACCGTCCTGAACATTATGAAATTTGTTATAGCTGTATTTTTATTCTGCTAAATGAGTTTCTTTATGATTCGCTTTATTGCAGTGCCATAAACTACCTATCATGAGAGAGTTTCACCAAGACGACATTGGGACACCCAATTTGCCCTCAAAATAACGTTAATCCCAACAACCTTACAACAGGAATGTTCCAAGTTCCTTGCTCTCAGGCGACACATTGAGTATTACTTGTGAGTTGTGAAATATCTTGTATTATGATAGGTTATACATTAAACATGTTTTAGGGGGTTTTATCACTTTTTAAACTTTAACTTATTCAGTTATTATTTTGCTATATTTTAAGCATAACTTTCTTTAAAATGACAAAGAAAGTACAGCTTTGACAGTGAATGGGAAGACCAGTATTGCTTTATTAGAAACAAAGGTAAACCCATGTGTTTATTGAGTAATGCTAGAGTCTCTGTTGCTAAAAGAAGTAATGTAGAGTGACATTTTTTGAGTGCGAACTATAATTTCATGTATTTTTAATTCTAAATTTAATATCATTAAAATTATAAATATTTTATTGTAACCATTAGTCATCGTCGTAGTATCGGCAGCAATAGTATAGAAGTAGTGGATGGTACCCGCTTACCCTTAGTTATCATGCAAACGTGCCCAAGTACAAACGAACGTTGGACAGCCCTATTATAGTATTTCTACCAGTATTATCTTGCCGCGCCCGCCCTCCTCGACGCTACTGTGTGCAGCTCGCTGGCCGTGTCCGATAGCTCATCGGCCGATGCAGTCCTTGCCGCAGCGTCGATCAACAGATTATTGGATGAACTGATACAATAAATATGTACATGTGCTTTAGGTTGGAAAATAATGTACAGAAAGTGAAACTGCGAATCCCCTTTATCAAAACGTCCATAGTCCGCTTTCATCGATTTGAAGTTTGCATATCTGCCTCTGATTTCCGTTCATACACACAACTTCATTCTTCGTTGCTGCTGTGTTGTCCTAATTTGATTAAGTTTAAGCATTAAATTCAAAGGTAAAAACAGAAAAAGAAAAAAGAAAACAAGAACTGCGATAATTGCAGATTTTATGTACTGAAAAGCAAACCCAAGATGATAATTATGAATAAGCAGATTAGCATGACCTCTCTTCTCCTCTTATTGCAACTGTATTTTTGTTTGTCTGTTTCTCCCCCTTCAATTTCTTCTTTGTCAGGATAGGTTATGTTTTTCATTACATGGGCAGTGCTGAGATTGCATTTTTAACTTCAGCAACCCAAACACATCTTACTGTTTATCAGGATAATGAATTCGTTAATGCACGTGAGATTCATAGAAAACTGAACCACTGTGGATGCTACCAGTAAATTTGTGTCCTGCATATTCATATTTGTGGCAGAGTTTAAACAGTAAATGTAATGTTTCGCATCCTAGGCCTTACCATGGGCTCGCATTTCACTACGCCGCTCGGCAGGTCGACAACAGATGGCACGTATTAAGTTGAGCCCTTCTCTTAGCACCTGCTGCCCGGCAAACCATGGGAACAAATCCTACGTTGGAATTCACTTCCCACTCCACGCCCGCACACAACAAAGACCACTTCATTGATTATTACTTAAGTGGAAATGACAGCCCAATTTACAGAAGACATTTGCCAACATTATGATTCTTATTTACGTAAGTAAGGGTTTCATATCTTGGGCAAAGTATAAAAATAATAACACAAGTCTCCAAGACCCGCATTTTTAATAAACATGTCATGCTTTATTGCCATAAAATTTATAAAAACAGCATTCATGTTCGTGAATCACAGGATTTGATATGTTGACTTAATTTTAATTCTCTTTATTTTTATTTCAATAAATTTAAAACAAATTTTCCCCTTTTTACATTTCTCAATCACTTCCTTGACGGCCATTTATTTATTACCCTAATCAGTAGACATCAGAAACTCTTTATTATCCTCTAGAGCAGTTTGAGAATAGTTCCCTTATAATGAATTATTTTACATCAATATTAAAAATAACGACTCTATTTTCTATTCTGTACCTAAAAACTAAAATACAAAACATCTAAGAAATTCTACTTTTTTCTGAAGCAAACTTATTTAAAATAACAATAAATTTGAGGTAATGAATTAATAGCAATAAACAACAATGTTCATCCTTTTACCCTAATCTTTATACCAACAAAAATCTATGGGCCAAAAATTCTTCGTTAATCAATAAAATGTATTCATACGTACAGAATGTTAATGAAAAACACTGAAATATTTTCACTATTTATAAAGGGGTCTTAGACAACTGATTTGAGATAGGGAACTCCAGAGTCACAAATGTAAAACGTTGAAACTATGGGCTATTGTAGCAATTGCAATTCTGTAATCAGAAAATCATACTGAAACTAAATAGCGTTAAAATGTGTATTGTAGTAGCTTCTCGCCTCTTAATCAAAATATACTAAGTTGTAAATAACCAATATACAGCGTTTTCACAATTTAGCGTTAAAACAATCTCCAAATTTCAGGCTAAACACACGATTGCACGTCACTTGATGTGCAAATAGGAATTCAGTTGTTAGAATCAGTCATGATTCTCCTCTTTTTTTTTTTTTTTTTTCCTAAAGTTGCGATACATCTGTCAACTGTTTCATGAGACGCTTGTTTACTTTGTAACCAAAATATTTAAGTCAGAATAACTCAACAAATAAACTATTAATTGAAGTAATAGAGAATGGTTACAATTTTTCTAACTTGTCGACATGTACATGATTTATGGGGAAGCAAGAGGTTGTGCTGTAAGAGCTGCCGAGAAATATAGAGAAAGATTCCATAATAGAAGCCATTCACATCGAGCTACATTTGTATCTGTAATGAGCATTTGCATGAACCGGGATGCTTTAAGATGCAAAACGAGTAAGAGTCAGTGGCGTGCATACTCTTTTGAAACTTGAAGCCCTAACATACTTTTGTAAGCTTTGACTCTGGGTTTTGTATATCAAATTGCATGTCTAAGACCCGTCTACATGGAATATAAATATTTCATGTTGTTCGTTAACCTCCTGTAAATAATTACGAACCCAGGTTTAAAATATTTTTAAGCATTGTTGTTTAAAATATATATAAAATGTTATCAAAATAGACACATTTTAACATGTTTGTTCTTTAAAACCAACAATCGCATCAGAATTAATGAAAATATAAATTGCTAAATGAGTATTTAGTGCATAAGTTAGAAATTTTACAGTAAAGTATCAAATTCTCTAATAAATACGGAATTGAAATGTGTTTTAAGTAAAGAAAAACAAAGCGCAGTATCTGTTGTCCAAAGGTGCTCTTAACCTGCTCAGTTCATATGGAAACATTCATTCTGCTGCATTACTGATGCTGAATTAACAACGCATACAACGTAGGGATATTAACATACAATAGTGAATGTCTTCTACAGCACCAGTAATTCTTTCTATTTTATCCTCCCTTTTCTACATATATTTAGTTCATTCAACAAATTTCGTGAATGAAGCACAACATATACTTAAACGTGGCACTCTAGCTTAACTGAGAAAATGTTGAACGAAAATTTCCAATTGAATTTTGTTAAAGCACGAAATAAAAAAAGTATAAATTTTTATTTACATTTCTTTCAGTTTTCTTTATCTTGCACAGGTATGCAAGTTAACATGAATTCCTAAGCCTTTTCCTCAGAAAGACGAAACGAATAATATTTGAGAAATAATTGCATACATTATGATTTTTTATTTTTTAATAAATCCCAAATACCACATTAGCAATGGCACTATAACCAATTTAATAATACACAAGGTACAAAAACTTTCCTTTGTAAAGGTCAATAAATGATGGCGAAATCCTTTGGCTTACAACGTGCTTCTCAAGCAGTTGTTACTTTTACCTTTCTTTCAATTTATGTAACTACTTTTTACATTTTCACTTTTGTGTTTGATAAATTTGTTAGCTGAGGTAGCGATAGTTCTGTGTTCAGATATTTAAAATTTAATGAGCAACTTTTCAAGATTTATTTGGTTTTAGTTCATGTTTATGACCTACTTAAGAAAGGCTTTTGCTAACTAACACACAAAGTTGATTACAGCATGCTCTGTACTGTTATCTACGTTCATTTTACAGGTGTTATAATTTAAAAATTAGAAGACTTTGCCCTATAGTTTTCCATAATAAAATGAAATGAGTTTTATTTAAACATGGTGGAGATAACTTCGAAAGTTCCACCAAATAACAATTGCCTATAGTCACAAATAAATAAATCGTCCCTAATATTGAAGTGGTTTAGTATGGGCCCAGCAATTACAGCCTAACTATGGGACTGTTTGTTTGTGGCCACACATTGGCATTAAATTATGAAGCTGGGTTGGGCAATGTTTGAAGCGATTTGTTGTCGAAGTTCAGTGGCCTCGCGTTGTGATGTCACTTTTAAAGTGGTTTTGAGGGTTGATTATTGCTCGCCCTGGTGTTGTTGCCCACGCCCCAATGGCAACAATTTTTCAGTGTAAATTCTGCTATATTACTGACTCGTACTCAACAGGGAAAGAATTTCAATAGTAAATAAGCACACAATACGACATAATATATATTGGTACTTTATTATATCCAAACTCTTTCGCATTCTCTGGTGTTTTGCTAACCCGATACAAACTTATTTGTCGCATGTGAAACTTACAGACGAGTGTCGCGGCGCGTGAAACAGAAAACTGCTTAACTATGTATCGGAACTGCGTAACAGATAACTATTTCTCAGTTGAGTATCAACTTATAAATTTCCTAACTGATCAGGACTGCTTGCCCATGCCAAAAGCAGAACTTGTTATCTGCATCTGAGAACTGAGAGCTGAGTTGTTGTCTCAGCTCGTCTGGAGCTTAGATTGCTTGTGTTTCGCCTCATGTAAAACTTCAAACTCAGCAATACGTACTGAGAACCGAGGAATTGCTTGCTCCATAGCCTCGTGCAGAACTTGCCTCAGCAACGTCGAACTCACAGCTGTTTGTATCTTGCCCGTGTGCAGAACTTAAACTGCTTGCCCTCGCCGAGCAACCGCCTTCTTATATATTAAATCCAATCCAAATAATCGTTGCCTTAACGATTGCCACTTGGTCACAAAGTCACGCGTAATCTTTGTGCCTATCATTAAAGGTTAAAGGTTTGTAAGACCAAAGCCCTTGCAAGGTGAGTCCGCGTTCAAAGGCATCAATTAACTGAAATTGCAAATGAGCTTTGTGTAAGTATTTATTAAAAATTCCTCTTCACCACAACCAAAAACTTATTTGGTACTTGAATGCACCACTACATAATAACAGTAAGTTAATATATTTTTACCCTCCTCCAACAAAAAACACACTCACACCCAAAGGCAGATTCTTTTTATGGCAAATTCATTAATCTGTTTCTTGAAACATATTACAGATGACCTTGGTTCATTAACTTCAGAAGTTTCAAATTATTATAAATAGGAAGAATAATGCTAACCTTCTTCAAAAGCTGTTTAAAATTTCTGAAAAAGACCAGAAAACCTCAAGATCATTTTTTGTCAGCAAGTCAGCAACATACACATCTGTATTGTCCAAATCTCATAAACTACATATAAAATAATATAAAGTTTTCTAATTTTACTTGAACTTTTTCATATTTCCAAATCATAAAAATATATTGCCATTTGAGGAAGTAGCCATTGAGAAATTCCAGAGGTTATAACGAGGGAACGTTTGCAATGTAGATGGACTTTGCATCAGTCGCTAAGGTAGATTACCCTGGTATATGACACATTTCGTAACTGCATCTGTGTCAGCCTAAGAAACATTCAAGAAGTTCTCACATATACAACAACATATGCTCTTAAAATATTCTTATTTTCTTAGTCTTGTGTATGTATGACTGGCTCTGGTCTCGTCCAGCTTCCTTCTGTCCGATTTTTAAGTAATAGTATCTTTCATTTATGTCAAGTAATCTTTCCAGCTTAATCTGCATTGTGATATCTTGAATGTACAAGAACAGAAAAATGAAGATTGAGTTCACTAGTCCAATATGAATAAAGAAATAGCATGTAGAAAAATGTATGAATATAGGTCCAATGAAGACCTTAAGGGAATATCTACACAAAGTAAAGAAAAACTGTAAATTAATAATAAAAGTATTAGTAATTTATGAATCCAAGAAGAATTTGATAAACAGAAGAATTTGATAAACAGAATGAGCTTAAAATAGAGGAAAATAAATAAGGAAGGGATATTGAAAGAGAATTCGCTGGTGTCATGACAAAGCAATTTGAAGTGTTGGTTGAACCTCTATGTCTTCTTCTCGATTTCCAGTCGGAGATTACTGGTGAATCGAAAATGAGGTTAGCATAGTGTAGTAGTTGTTAGCTAGGGAGTATTCTGTTTTATTTTTCTTTCTTCTAAGGATTGGAAAAAGAATAATTATGATCACTTTATAATTTATCCAAACATTCATGAATTGTAATCGAGGTGAGTCAAACCTAAAAGCGGCCTGAACTAGGCAGATGGAGACCTTCTTGTACTTTTCTTACCATTTCAATAAATGTTCAAACATTCAAATATTGTGATATTTTATCCAAAATGCATTGTATTTCCATATATTTCCATTTCATTTCTGTTTTATTACTTAGATGCAGTGTCACATTTTTAAACGGATATAAAAACGCAATTGCGGTGTTTATATGACATTATTTTATTTGTTAATAATACCAATGAGTCACATCCATACACGAGAGCATGGGTGGCAGTCACATTTATACGGGTTGTCTCATTCGCTCTTAACCGTTGATTTTCCCTTATGACTTTCAAACTAACGGGTGAAGTTTAATTACTTTTATACGAATTATCTTGGTATGTGGGAAGCATGATAACCTCATAGGAAGTGTTGTGTTTCCCATTAGTATCAATCAATACCTCCATATTACGAAAGATATTAACATATGCGAAGTCACAGCCTCACTTTCTCGCAGCATGTTTTCCTGCAGTTCCACGAGAGTTCGTAGCTTGTTGCGAATACTTTCCCTTTCACTATGTCCCAGAAGAAAAATGGGTTAATGCCTGGCAACCTTGGCAGCCAAATTCCTTTAGAAATGACACGGAAAGAAAAAATTAGCCATGCCGACATTGGAGCTGTGACAGGTGGCGCCATCTGCTAAAAATAGCCAGTGCGAGATAGTTCATCGTACAAGTTAATTCACTGGCACATGGGAAATTAATGTAGCGCGCGATAGAACAGATCACATCGCAAGGTTTTATAATGAGAATGTGTCTTGTGAACAGTGTGAAAATTCTAACTGGCTCAAATACAGATAATTGTTCTGGAAATTGACATACCCACTCGTGTGCAATCAGTTCTGTCCGGAGAACCACGTCAATTATTTCCGAACATGATTGACAAACTTCTTAAACCAATGACGCGAGTCGCTTCTGTTCGTCGGAAGGTTTGAACATAGTAACCTGATGTACGGTGGTTTATGAATCACAAGCTGCGGAACAATTTGTTCTTTGCCACTCCTTTGTCGATGTAGTTTTTGAATACGTGATGATAAAAACGCGTGTGTATCGATTCATTCTGTAGTGCAGGTATTTTACTGGTCGTAACGCAAATGTACAATGACTGTTGATAATCTCGTAACAACAGCACAAGTGCGTCACACTACTGACAGCAAGCATTCTAACGGTCTTTATGGGCTTGCGCGACACATGGACAATAGATCAGCGCCGCCTCTTAACTATGCTTATTGTATATCAAGTTATGTCCTTATAACGTTTCGTCACCTTATATCCATTAACCTTTACGTTTTATGGAAAAATAAAATGCCAAGAGCAAGTGAAACACCAGAGAGAATCTAAGCAAGGCGTCCATCTGTTTCTGGTACAACTTTTCTTATATTCATGTTCATTATTTGATATCAATATAATTTTTTTTTTTTATTTTTAGCTTCAAACCTGTAAACTAAGTTTCTATGGGATTTATGTGACACTTAGATAATGTATCGAGGAAATGAGTGTAAACTTATCACCTAATGCGCAGAAGGCGTCGGTCCTGGTGGTGTAGTGGTTACCATACTTGCCTCCTATGCCCAAGATCGCTCAGGACCGCTGGATTTTTTTCGGGCGTAAAAATCCTAAGTATGGTTTCCTTCGGAAGGGAAGTAAAGCCGTGGGTCCCGGGTCCTACATTTACGGCACGAAAAAGAACCTCAAGCCTGAAAGAGAGGCCTCTGAGCAAAATTTGTCGGCCGTTTCACGCCCTGAGTTGAATGGGATGCTGATGACCTGAGATGTTAAAGAGCTTCCATAAATATATCATGAATGAAGGCTTGCGGGACATATCTGATGGTTGTTTGTATGTGTTCTGCTTCATTTAGCAAGAATGGTTTGTGTTCTGTGTTGTACATTTCAACAGTATACAGCTATATAATTATACAGGTCTCTAACCATGGAATGAGTTGCTTGATTTTGTAACATCAACAAATAATTTTAGTGCAGTTCAGTATTTAATATTTGAGATGACATTGTCTCATATATCATACAAACTTCTAAATTAAAATGCACATTTTAACAAGTAACAGTGTGCTCAACTGTAGCCCTACGGTTGTTGATTTGGTTTATTTACGGACGCTCTTTAATATCTCAGGTCATCAGCGTCCCATTCAATTCAGGGCGTGAAACGACCGACAAATTTTGCTCAGAGGCCTCCTCTTTCACGCTTGAGGTTCTTTTTCGTGCCGTAAATGTACGACACGGGACCACGGCTTTACTTCCCTTCCGAAGGAAACCATACTTAAGGTTTTTACGCCCGAAAAAATCCATCGATCCTGGCCGGGTTTGTTCCCGCGATCTTGGATTTATGGTTACCACTACACCACCAGGATCAACTGTAGCTGTACGGGCTGCTATATCCCGCTATGTATATAAATACTGAATAAATATGATATTGTTTAAGCTCGCGATAATCCAGTACTAATAAAAATCCTTAGCCACGTCGGCTAGTATAAGGAAGCCAAGGACTTC